>AYEL01070880.1:0-82050 GCA_000484575.1 Olivierus martensii | reverse complement strand
ATCCTGTTACACTCACAAAAATGCACACAAAAAACAAAGCTCTAAACAGGATAAATACTTTATTAACAGAAACGTTTTCAACCTTATCAGTAGGTCAACCTCAGTTGCAATGAATATACAGAACGGAGAGAAGAAACCCTGTTCTGTATATTCATTGCAGCTGAGGTTGACCTACTGATAAGGTTGAAAACGTTTCTGTTAATAAAGTATTTATCCTGTTTAGAGCTTTGTTTTTTGTGTGCATTTTTGTGAGTGTAACAAAATGGCTTCAAAGTTCTTTTTTATAAAAACTGGTTATGCTGTCTTAATCTGACTATGGGAGGTCCCTAAACTTATAATGATTCTTACTTATAATTATGATTAATTATGACGAAAATCTATATTTATAATAGTAACTATCATTAATTTTGCAATAATGGCTGCCAGTCTGCCATCTCATAAATTGGCATCTAGGTGAAAATGTGCTATACTTCTATCCTGGAACATTTGTGTTTAATTCAAAGCCCCATACTTCCAGATAATTTTAGGATCAACTCAGACTTTGCTCATTTAACCCATTATTCATCTGACTATTGTTTCTTGTTCTCTGTTGTTTGAATGTGGATCTATAGTGAGCACTGAAACGTCAGTTGCTTGGTATAAGAACCAATGCTATGTATAATTCAATAGAAAAAAGGCATTTATGCCAGGCTTCATTGCTTGTTTAGTTATAGTCTATTTCAAGATAACCTGACAGCCGAACCACCAAAGGTAACACTGTATTCATATGCGATTTGTAAATAACATTGTCTATTGGTCTATAATGATGATAACAATATTTCGTTAAATTTTGATCACATGATTATAAAATATATGTTTTTAAATCATCTCAATAATTTAATATTTCGATATTTTATTTACCAAAACAACAAATTATAGCATAATATATCATTTTTATATTTTAAAATATTAATATTAAATTTAACTAATAGGGACTATTTTCCTTTGTGTAGAAATACTCACAAAAATGATAGTGATTTACTGTCAGGTTATCTTGAAATAGATTATAGATGTTTTCATTTCAATTCAAGAATTTTATCTGAAATATCTGCAATGAAATAATATAAAAAATGATGGCAAATAAAAGTTTTCATGAGAAAAGAAATAATCCTTTTTATATATGAAAAAAATTTAAATGAATTGAATTTTATTGAAATTAGTGATAATTGTTCAGAAAGTATTGGAAAGCTGAGATATTTATAGAAAGAGTAATCAAATTATTGTGAATATCACTAAATGAATTTAAATAAAAAGCTTCATGCATTCATGAAGGGAGATTATTTAATGCCATAAGTGATATTTGGGAAAAAATTTTTTTAATTAAATATTTTACTCATTTTATAGATAATAAGTAACCAAAAAATATATATCTTTGAAAGTATTACTTGAAACTGCATAAATTGGGTACTCATTGTATTAGATAAATTGATTATTTAACTTCAGATTATATAGATGAATCACTTTAGATTTATAAAATCTCAGGCTTGGAGTAGGAAAATCAACAATTAAATAACAAACATTAAACATTAACCAAAATATTATATATAAAATGGAAAAATATAATAGTTTAATGAAAATTTTAAAAATTCAAAAAATTATTGGTTTATCTTTGAAATTTGAAATAATTGGAATGGAGATTTATGTAATGTTTGTTTTATAAAATGAATATAACATAAAATATTACTCCAATCTTTACTGTTTGTCTTGTTTTTAATCATTTACTGAAATGCCATAAAATAAACTTTTAGCAAAAAATATATAAAAAAGTTTTAATTTAGTATCAGAAATATAACATCATTGCCAAATTTGGATTCTTTAGATAAAATTGAAAATTCAGTGATCCAGAAGAAATGCACTTAAGAAAACTTTCTAGAAATTTTATAATAATGGATAAATGGGAAATGAGATTTTCAACTTGATCTAAAATATAGGTTATAGCAATATATTCAAAATTTATATAGAATAATAATAAGTTAATGAAAATATATGAATGCAATGAATTAAGAACAAAATAAAAAAATAAATATATCTTAAATCATAAAAATACTAGTCCTCCGTGATTTACAACACCATCAACTTATGATAACTTGTTCTTATGACAGTGATGTCATTGATAAATTCTTTGATTGATCAATGCAATTCATAAGCACATGAATCCATGATAATGGTCTGATGTATCAAAATTTTTGTTTTTGTGTCTGGTTCTATAGTTTTGTATTTTGTTAAGTTTAAATATTCTAAAATGTATAATGTGATGATAAAAATATTAGTAGTGGGCAATCCATAAATTTATGGCATTTCTGACTTCTGATACTTCTACTTCTGACTTTGAAGTTTGAACCAGATATTATTGTAAATCAAGGCTCATTGTAAGTCAAGGACTATTTGTATATAAATACATTTATTATTTTGTAATACACTAAAAACTACAACTTATTAAGATAGATATAAAATAATCATTGAGAAGTGTTTAATTAAGTAATGCAGTCCTCATAAAATATGAAATTAGACAGTTCTGATTTAGATAAATTTATCATCAGAAATATAATTTCTTCAAGAAATTTTTTTTTATTTTAAAAGGACTAAAACATACAAATTAAAATACGGAGCTGATCCTAATCAAGCAGATGCACGTCTTCAGATTTTTGATGAAACTGATAAAGGTAAGTTTTCTTTAAATTTGAAAAGAATAGAAATTAGGATGATAAGAGATTTGAAGAGCATAGAAAAAACAACAATGATGATGATATTTTTATTTATAAATATAACAATGTCAAGAATTTTTTTATATACAGTATATATAGAATGTTATAAGAAAAAGATAAAACTTTTTAGAAAATTAAATACTCTGTTAGATATTATATAATCACATATTTGAATGTAATATTCAAATATTACAGAATTATAAATTTAGGAAGGTTTCATACTATCATTTCATAAGAAATCTTATATTAGTATCAAATTCTTCAGCCTTTATCATTTATTAGATATTTTATCTCTATTTGTGCATGTTGTATTTGATTTAAGATGCTATCAATAGTTTTTAATTACATTAGTATAGAGAGCTTGATCAGAAATATGTTTTAACATATATTAAAAATGAGAAACAAAAATTATAAGATATTCCTTGAGTTACAAATGATTTATAAGTTTTATTCTTAACTCTGAATTTAATCTTATCAAAGAATCTATAAGCACAAAACACACAGTATATATTATGTTAATTGAAAATATGTTATTTATTGAACTAATTAATTTTTATTTCAGAGATTAGATTATAAATTTATATTTATAATGCAAGGATTTTTAATGGAGGTTCCATCATTTCAAAATTCTGATGATGATGAATAATAATGATTAGAGTTAATGAAACTTGAGTGTTTTCAAAAACTCAAGCTGACAAGTTATTAAAAAAAAAGCTCAGGAGACCTTTGAGTTATCCAACTTTTTAAATAAAATCTATTAATGAGTTGTACTTTAATTAAAGCTGAATACTTGTTAGTCACTGTAATTGTGGTGGTAATGAATGATTTGTGATTTGATTTGATTTTGTCTTACAATATTTGTCAGAACAAAAATATACCAAATACAGTATTTGAGAAAATAAAAACAACAATGTGTGAAATGCAAACATTAAGAAATAATAAACAGTAACACTTATAAACATTTTATTAAAAAGTTTGATAAATCCAAATAAGTCTATAGCAAGTAACAATAGCAGTCATTTGATCAACAGACATAAATGTAAAAGTTTAATTCATAAAAATGCATAGCAAAAATACTGTAAGTTAAAGTATGCTAAAAAAAGCTGAATGTTGAATAAAATAGCAATATTTGATATAAAGACATACAAGCTAGAATAATAAAAAATCTTTTTAAAAAGATTTAAAAGATTAAAAACAAATGATTAAAATGCTATAAAGATTTAGTAAAATAAGGGTATTGATTAAAAGATGTTTTTGTGAATAAGTGCCCAGTTGCAAAGATTACAAATTAGTTGATCTTCATCCATCAAGAAATATCAATGAGTAACACATGACTGTGCACTTTGCAGAGTCTTAAAAGCAAATTTCTTCTTTCTATAGTATATTGATTCATAATGCTGGACAATTGTGATTTCATGAAGTGAAGATTGTTACTTATCTAATAGTCACAAGATTGTTCTCACAATTATAACTACTACAACTAAACAAAAATGTCAAATCACTATAGAAAGGAATGGATATCCTTCAACAATTTCTGTTTTGATATTTTCATGATAGCATAATTTTCTATCATTTAATAAATATTGTTAACTAACTAAAAAAGGCTCATGTTGAAGTTTTAGCTTATTTGTGAAAAAGCTTGAGCTTCCTGGATCAAGCTGACACAAGCCAACAGCTCTAATAATACATTGATATATTGATTATGAGAATCTTTTAGTATTGTGTTATGTAAAATTCTTTTAAAATGGCATATTTGAATATGCTATTTTAAGATTTTGATATGAAATAAATATTAAATTAATTATTAAAAAGATATTTTATTATTTTTATATCAGTAATTTTTTGTAACATATATTCAAGTTAAAATAATTTTCTTTTTAGTTTGATATTTTCATTAAAAACGGTCATGATTAAACTAATTAGCCTACATTTCAAAATGGCAAAAAAGTTAATTTTGGCAAATTTGGATTTATTATCTAATTAAAAATCACACTTGACTCATATCTTTTAATCATTTCAATTTGATATAATGTACGGAATTTGATTTGTACACAAATCAAATTCAGTACATTATATACAAATTGAAATTCATATATATTTAAATTTGATTTGTACACAAAAACAGTTTGATATATATAATCTTTGGTATTGGAATCATTCATTCATAATCCCTATATTTTCTTGAGTTACTTCCATGCTGTCAGGGAAATTTTCATTCAACATGCATTAGTGACATTTAAAAGTTTGATTTGAACTTTTTGGATGCTATTAATAGTTGTATAAGATATTTGTTTCCATTAATCTAGTTCTAAAAATATTACATTTAAAAATTTATTGAACATTTATGATAAGACATAAATCTTTGGAGTAGGCAATGTAAATATGTAAAATAAGATTACAATAGGCATTTTTTGTAGCTTAGCCTTTTTTTATTACATTGTTTTATCGTAACTCAGACAACATTCCAAACTTTAAAAAAATATATAAATTTTAAAACAAACTTCTAACTTATAAGTATTAAAAAATATACATGAATCGATTATCCCCTGGACCAGATATGCATTTCGGCTCTTATGTGCGCCCTCTTCAGTCTACCAAGTACAACCGCAATAATTTACATAATCTTTATATCAAAACATAATAAACAAAAATAAAATATGTTTTGATATAAAGATTATGTAAATTATTGTGGTTGTCCTTGGTAGACTGAAGAGGGCGCACATAAGAGCCGAAATGCATATCTGGTCCAGGAGATAATCGATTCATGTATATTTTTTAATATTTATGTTAGAAGTTTGTTTTAAAATTTATATATATATATATTTTTTTTTAAAGTTTGGAATGTTGTCCGAGTTACGATAAAACAATGTAATAAAAAAAGGCTAAGCTACAAAAAATGCCTATTGTAATCTTATATTTATGATAAGAGTTTAAAAATTTTTCTTTTGTTGTGCACAAATGTTCTGGTAGACCAAATATTCATTTTTGAACTCCAAATATAATCAAGCTGTTGCTGATTATTGTATACTTTAGTTATCCAACTGAATCAGTATAACTGGTAAATAGAAATGCACAAACAATTTTGTTGGTTTTTCTATGGAAATTTATTAATTTTTGTATACAAATTGCAAATTTTATATCATTTGATCCAAAATATTGTGATGGCTACATTTTACATATGACTGAATATTGAACAATACAATAAGACTCTACTTAATGCTGTTTCAATGTAACACTTTTTTCTTCAAATTTTATATTTTTTATTGGTTCACTTTGGCACAGTTTTTCAAACCATTATACTCACATAAATCCAAAATCACATGAATTTTTTTCCTTGATACTCCTATGCTGTCTTGCAGTGTTTGATATCAATGCAGTGCAGTATATACAAAAGTCTGCTGTGGTTGCAGTTTATATTTATGATCAGTCATCAGCATTATTGTACAGTAATAAAAATAACAATTATCCCATTTTAGTTTTAATCTGAATGCAGACACTTTGAATTATAGTTCAATATAATCAAGGTGGCTTATTCTGCCACTTCAAAACTATAGTTCCTTGAAGTTAGAATGTTTTTCTTTCATCAGTATTTTTTTTTTGTTTATAGTTTATTATAATCTGATTACTGCCTTTTGTTTTAAGAACAAAAGGCAGTAATCAGATTGAAGATGGTTAAAAAATGGTATGTATATTTTTTTTATTCACTGTCCTGTTTCACCTATCCCCATTATTTGTGTGTTAAGATGATCTCATTTAACACATTATGTGAAGACAAATAACTAGTGTAAATTAAAAAATATATTATATATAAGAAGAAAGTGAAAAGAAAAATAGTAATATTATACACATTTTTTAAAAAATATATGTTTTGTATGAATTTTGAATATTTTATGTTTTTAATTCTTATAGAAATATATTTTAAAATTATTTTAACTGATTCGTCAGATTTAGATAAAATAATTTTGAATTGTAAAATAATAAATTTTACAATTCTTACAATGCAATTTCTCTATTAATATAATAATAGAATTAATATATTTTATATTAATTTGTATTGAATTATGAGAGAGAAAATTTTCAATAATTAAACAAAATTATTTTATTGCGCACATATCCATTTATCCATTCAATAATGGCATATTTGATTGTTTTTAAATACAGGCAAATCTCATATAATTTGATACTTCTACAACACAGTTTCATTCTAGCATGATAGAAAATTGTGGCAGTGCTCACACTACAAAGTATTTATAAAATTTGGTTTTGCTCTAATACTGTTTAGAATTTGTAATAAACTTAATTACATATAATACTATTTTGTGCTAGGCCTATGTGTGATTTTATAGTAACCTAAGTATTTTATTGAAAATATAAAATTATCAGTTTTGAAAAATTTATCCAATTTCTAAAGTTTTGTATTATTTCAAATAAAATTTATTAAGTTTTGTCTGAACAGAGAACTTATTATTAAGGGCTCAATAAAAATTTTAAAAACCATTGAGCATGCATAGTTTAATTTTTGAAAAAAAAAGCAAATTACTAATTTAATTTTCTAATCACAATGTTGTAATAAATAAATAAAAATAATTGTCTTGAAATATATATACAGGGTCCTGCAGGTAAATCCGGAAATAATTAATGCAGGAATTTGCGCTATTTCTGGTTGGGCAGTAATTTGGCTATACTTGCACGTAACACAGTAGTGATCTTGGTAGAGACTAGGCATTCACAAAATGGACGCTGTGTTGTCAGCACATGCAGAGCACGATCGAAGAGTGGCTATATTCGAGTCTCTTTGCGCCGGAAAGTCGCCGCGGAAATAATCAAGTGGTTCGATTACAAGAAGATGCAGGTATGACTATCGAAGAGGTTCAGGGAGTCTGAGACGGAGGAAGTCATTCCTGACCAGGTCAAACATCAATCGAAAGCGGTCTGACTGTAAGAGGAGTGACGAATTTGTCGGCCGATGTCACCGATTTGTTGACAGTTTGTTGCGGCTTTACAACAATCTCCCATACCATTGGTCGCCCAAGTTTTGGCCTCCCTCAAGCCCTGACTGCAATCCCCTTGACTACTATGTGTGGGGCATTGTTGAATCAAAGGTCAACGAAACTCACCACAACAGCAAAGACTCCCTGAAAGCTTCCATCATCGAGGTCATGATCTCGTTAGACCGAGAGGAGGTGAAGCGTGCATGTCAGTTTCCAGACCTGCCTGGTAAAGGTTGTAGCAGCAGATGGTGGCTACATGGAGTAACTGCAATTGTAAATAATGTAAATATGTTTTTATCTAATTTTCTTTATAATAAATTTATTTTTTCTTGCAAGTTTGTCGTTTTTAATTACATCGCGAGTTTTCCGGATTTACCTGCATGACCCTGTATATATATATATTTATACAAAATAAAGATTACACATGCATGTAATAATTAAAAAATCAAAATTAAAAATACCTAAAATAACACAAAATCAAATTAAATAAAATTACAAGTAATTGTTATTATATGCATAAATTTAATGAGAAATTTGACACTGTAATTCTTCTGCTAATTTATTGTAATTGAGAATATAATTGGAATTACTTGCTCTTAAGCAGTTATCTAAATGTGCATCTGTAAATTTGTTTCGACATTTTGATTTCAAATATATCATATTTGAAAATAAACATTCACAATTATATGTAGTTGAACAATACAAATATATATTTAGCACACATTTTCTCAAAATGGGTAACTATTTTTATTGATAAGTTCCAAAACATGCTATCATTATAATGTGCTTTCAAAATGAGTAGGTACAACTAAAACTGATCAGATCAAAATACGATAACATACCAACAGTTAATAACTAACAAAATTTTTGAAAAATGGTGAAGAGTGGGGAAGTGTCAACTGAAGAAACGCGTTCTAGTGTGGATGCATCTGAAATGCGCTGCGGGCATTCTTTTACCAATCCCTACCTTAGAAGATAAGCAGTTGATATATAAGGCTACATAAAACAAAGTTTGCAAGTAAAAATGAAAGAAATTTAATGAAAATACAAACTAATTGGAATGCATCAATGAAATTAAATTTAGTAGCCTCATACATTTGACATATTAATATAAATATTATATAGTATTAATGCTGTTATTTTCTACTCCAACAACACTTAAAATTGCTAAACCCTTTCTTTAACACCTTTCAATTAACCATCAACTTAGCACTCTTACGCAGTTTGGGTAATTAATCCAGTTTATTCAGACTTTTTTAAAAACGTACTAACGTTTTCGATGCTGTGTCGCACCCTCCTCAGGTACAAAATTCTACAATTCCTAAATTTACTAACAAATTGTAAAATAACATTCTTAGAACAATCAACGAATACATATTCTAAATCGAACAGAGTTAACGAACTATTTAAATACAATTCAAATTATTTTACAATTTGTTAGTAAATTTAAGAATTGTAAAATTTTGTACCTGAGGAGGGTGCGACACAGCAACGAAAACGTTAGTACGTTTTTAAAAAAGTTTGAATAAACTGGATTAATTATCCAAACTGCGTAAGAGCGCTAAGTTAATGGTTAATTGAAAGCTGTTTTCTTTAATAAGTTTCCATCTAGAAAATGCTTTCTATATAAATAATTAAAATATTATTTTATAATAGACCATATATTTTTTAACTAACTGCTTTTTCTCTTTAATAATACTACTAAAACAACAGCACTTACCGCAGTTGAGATTTATCTTAAACTTTCTTACTATTTCAGTATCTTTTGGCTAATGTTTTCAGTATTTAATACCATCTTCAGGCCAGGTGTTCTAAAACTGATTCGTACCTTCAACGGTTCATGTAAGCTGGTTCATGAATCACAACAAAGACAAAAAAGATCATTGCTAAGTTATCATCTCTTAGGCAACCAGTTGATAGTTTATAAATAAATAAAATAAAATCTGGTTGTAGTTGTTTATTACAAGAACTACATGCGTTAGTCCCTTCTTACTATTTCTAACACATATTTCCAGGCTGTCGGTAGTTCTGTAGCCATCCTATCATTTAATAGCTTTTTATTTTTCCATTTTTTTCAGTATTTCCAATGTCTCCAATGTATATGCTTGGGTTTTCTTTTTGACCCGTCTTATTATTTTGGCATCTTCCAACTGTATATTTAAGTCCGTCGAGTACGCTTTCATTGCTAAGGCTGTGTTGGTTTTCTACCTTTGGTTATGTCCATCTTATGTTCTTGCAACCTTTGGGCCAGGGTTTGATTGGTCACCCCTATAATGCAGCTTGTTGTGTTTTTTGGTCTACTACCAGTATTTCATAATCTCCTTGTTTATCAGTCTCTTTCCATGGGCCTTTCTCATTTCTTAGTATGTTGAACACTGTGGGCCCCCTTAATGTTATTACTTTTTTGTTGACTTTATAGCAATTTTGTTCACAATTCTGTATCTTCTTAGGTTATGTGGTACAGTTAGGTACTCCTTACGATGCCTGGATTGTGCTGGTTGACTTGTTGTTTGTGGGTTTTCATTCTCCTTTATTGCGAGACTGTTTTTATATTCTCATATATACTCAATATAAATGACTTGCTGTAACCATGTTGCTTTCCTATTTGTACAATGTAGTTGAGCTCTTGCTTCAATCTTTCCTCATCTGTATTGTATAGAATAGCCCTTCTAAAGAAATACCTAAATGATGTTTTTTTTTATATTTTATTGGATCCTGGGACCAATTGGGTGTTAATATCAGTTCATAAGTTGGCTTTCTGTATACTGCTGTTCTTATCATCCCATTGTCTACTGATACTTCAATATCTAGGTAGTGTATTTTATGTTTATCTAGTTGTTCATTTCTTATTTTTATTCCATAAGCCCCTAAAGTGAATGCTTTCTCAAAGTCATGTATTCCTTCTTCACTAGTCCATACTGTCAGATGTCGTCAACGAATCTTATATTACAGTTGATGATGTATCAGTTTCGTCTAATATCGCTGTGCACCACTTGGCTATTACCTTCTCTAAGTTATGTCATGATCGGCGGATCGTGACCCAGAATCGGACGCCGCGCCCCACACGATCGGCAGATCGTGACCCAGAGTCGGACGCCGCGCCCCAGCCGTCTTTGGTTCGGCACTTATTTTTATGTGAATATTAATGTCGTGCGTTTCGAACCAGTCTGCAAAATTATTGAATCCAAAACTAAAGTGCTCCATAAAAAATGCAATATGTTTATTAATGAACAATAAATAATTTTACAACAAATTAGTATAAACGTAAAATCGACAATTGGTCTTCCCAGTGTTAATGGTTAACTTTAAAAAATGATGATACTTAACAATTTTCTCTTTTTTCCTGCCACCGTCCGAAGCTTTATTAACAGTCACCAATACAACAGTCCACCACAAAAAGAAGTTAGTAACACCAGGATGAAAGTTAGCTGGACATCGGACAAACATTCACTTCCACGAAGACAGAACGGGACAGGAACCACCAAGCCATTTAACGTAATGTCGTGAAGTACTGGAGAAGACCACATTAGCTCCATCTTCTGGCCGCTAATTTATATCATGACTAATTTACATATGTAGAAAATTCGATAATAAAACTTGTGTTAAACATTGATGATTCTTCTTATTTATTATTCATAATTCACAACAATAATTTTATTTAAAGAAAACTTATTACTTTGTATCAAGCTATAATTTTACGTTCCTGTGTTTTGCAAGCACGTGACTGTTCGTTTTCCGTCGGCCATTTGCCTTGACGTTCCACACCGCTTCGGATGCCTATCAGGTAACGGTTACTTTTTACTGGTTTTAAGACGGTTTTAACTTATTCTGCCCCTGCATTTTTTTGCAGAATCTTTACAGTTATACATGGGTGCAGTCCTTTTTTCAATATTGGTCGTGCTGTTAACGGGCTGTTGTGGGTCTTAACATATCCAAAGACTCCATTTGATCTTGCTAATATGTTTCCTTCTTAAGACCGCCTTAGGCTTTTTGTAAAACCAGTCTGATGCAGCTTGCAGACGCTACAGTATTTATAAATGAAATAAAGGATGAAATGAAAACCCTAAAGGCGGTCTTAAGAAGGAAACACATTAGCAAGATCAAATGGACTCTTTGGCTATGCTAAGACCCACAAAAGCCCATTAACAGCATGACCAATCGTTGGAAAAAGGACTGCACCCATGTATAATGTAAGGAAGGTCATAGCCAAATGGTGCACAGAGATATTAGAAGGATACGTCGTCAACTGTAATATAAGATTCGTTGACGACATCCTGACAGTATGGACTAGTGAAGAAGGAATACATGACTTTGAGAAAGCATTCACTTTAGGGGCTTATGGATTAAAACTAATAAATGAATAACTAGATAATTATAAAATACACTATTGCAAAATACTACACTGCCAAACGATTCAGAACTAAATACCAACAACACTAAGGCAGGAAATACATTCATAACTTAAAATGCAATTAACAATATTTAGAAGTAGTAGTGCTTTCGATTTATTTCAAATCCTCTTCAGCTACAACTAAGAATTCAATAATGGAAAGAGTTCCATAGAACGCATAAAACATTCTTTACAATTTTAACATCAAATATGGTTACTATAGCAACATAAATCAAGTGAAGTTTCAAAATACATATTAAAATAATCAACGAATAACAAATATAAGTTAAATTTAACATACAGATTCATAAAACACAAACAAAATATATATACAGGAACAGGAAACAAAGAATTAGTAGGCTGTACATCAGTTGTGGCCAACCCCGCGCCTGCAGGCGCAAGTGCGCCCGCAGTTGGTCTGTTATGTGCTTATGGCAAGATTTCCAAAAAATTAATTTAAAAATATCATTTTTTAACTTTTCTTAATCATATGAAAATAATTTTAAAATAAGTAGTAATAATTTTATTTCCATCTTTTTATTACTGTAGTTTGAGCTTACTGCAAATCTACTAAAATAGCGTTTCTATCTACTGAATGAGAATTGTAATTTACCAAATTATAAAAAATAAATAATATCTAAAAACTGTAGTCTAAATGTTTTTAACATGTCCAGACTTAGCACAAAAACCTTTGATCTACCGACAGCAGTTGGCATGCTCTGAAGCTATGCTGACTCGATTTGCATCATTTGCATTTATGCTGAAATGTGTACATAAGACAATGACACAACGGTATATTATGCTTGTAAATTGGTATTAACGACTGAATTGTTTGTATTATCTGTTGAATAGTTGTTTCTAATAAATCACAAATTCATTAAAGTTATTTTTGGATAAAAATACTTATTTATAATGACAAAAAAGAATTCTACTTAACATATCTGAAGCAAAGTATTAGAGTGTTTCATAATTTGATTGTTGAAATAAAAGCATTTCTTGAACAAAAAGGGAAAATTTATAGTACTCTTGAAAATCCTAACTGGATAGGTGATTTAGCTTTTTTAGCTGACTTTTCTCAGAAATTAAATCAGCTAAATCTTGAACTTCCTGGTGAAAATAAAAATTTGATAGATATGGTAAGTGCTATTAAAGCATTTGGTAAATTACCCTTTGGAGTTCACATTTTCAAAAAAAATCCTTGGTGCATTTTCCTCAAATGTCAAAAATATTTCTAAAAATCAGTTAGATTCCCGAATATACGTTAATTATCTAACTAAATTAAGTAATGATTTTAATGAAAGATTTCGTCAATTTGACTATTT
This sequence comes from Olivierus martensii, assembly GCA_000484575.1. NCBI lineage: Eukaryota > Metazoa > Arthropoda > Arachnida > Scorpiones > Buthidae > Olivierus > Olivierus martensii. The sequence continues at coordinate 68,603 of AYEL01070880.1, read as the reverse complement.
GAAACTGATTTTATTTTATTTTTTAAAAATCCTACGAATAACGTTGATGTTATACTTTAAATGCAGAATTAAATAAATTTAATACGATAAATATAGAAAATTTATAATTAGAAATTAAATGGATTATTTAAAAATGCTTTACTTGCTGGTGCCGATTCTCTCTTTGATATATTTTCCAATTATAAAGATTACAAAATGATGTCGCTTTGAAAGCTATGAACATGGACAAGACATTTTGGAAATTATTGATTCATATAAATATCCAATATTAAAAAATTATGCACTGAAGCTAAAATCTTTTTTGGATCGACTTATCTAACAAGGGGTGCTTGCCAACCTGGTAAAAATGAAAAGGAACCAAACTTTATAAATAAAGATGGTATCGATAGATAGTTCGATCAGTCGATTATTAAGAGGTATAATTCAAATATAAACTCTTAATCAACAATCAAATTCGGAATACATTCATGACGCAGAAGAGAAAAACGAGGCGTAAGGCGGTCAGCGCAAACACTACATCAGCACTGGTTGCATAGCAACGCTGGACTACTTGGTTCGAAAGAAGTTTTTATAATAAATCAAATTAAAAAAAATGAAAAGGAATAAATCAAATTATTTCGTGAAAGTTTTACCAGAGATTTGTTTGAGGAAATACAAATGGAAGCTAATGTTTTTAATATACTTAAGGAGTTAAACATTATCCTCAATGATTTGGGTTTCCCAAATTTGACATCCGAATCAACTCTTGAAGAAAAGGAACTGGCGAAAATTTTATTTGAAAACTTATCAAATATATTATCAGAGTATACATCTGTAGAATGTACAGGTTAGATAGTCTAATATAAAGTAAAATGAAATTGAATTTTGAATAAAAGTTGTTTATTTATTCGATACATTTATTTAAAACAGTTCTCGATTTACATCGATGTCCGCTATCATCAAATGTCTCACAATCAGAATGTTGTTCTAGTTCCCAAGTAGTCACCTATTCTAATGAAGATTCCAATTTCGATTATACTACCGAAGAGGAAAAAGAGACGATAAGAATTCCATATACAAGAAAAGGATAAATTATAGATTTACACATATTGGATATATTCAGACCTCTAATATTGTATTCTTGGGGTCAGCCAGAATAGTAGATAATCATTGCCAATTTTTTAATGTTAAGCAAGCATGTTTTGAATTTTTATGTACAGATTCTCTCACATGTATTAATTGTCCTGATGAAATAAGATTTATCAAGTGTGCAAGATGTCGATTTATCTTATGTCTGAAATGTTTTTATTTTGATTATCATAGTATTGTCTGTAAAAAATAAATTCAACATGTTTTTTCTTTAACATATTTTTTCCTTCTTTTTATTGTCACATAAAAGCTCGGAGAACAAAGCGGGTGGACTATACCCTCCATATTAACAGGATAGAAGATTATTTTCACGTGCAATAAAGTCATATTGCGAGCATAAAATAGTCTGTAAATAAAGCTATAGTCTGTTTAGCCTAACCTTATGCATGACCTTGGAGGTAATCCGGCTGCCTCATCTCTACCAACATATCCTTCCACGTTACTCGTCTCGTATCCGTGTTGACTTGGATATGTGAATGTCTTAATACAATTTATAAGTACCAAAAGTGTAATCTGTAAAAATATAACAAAAAAAAATTCAATCTGAAATATTGTACATTTGGCCAACTTTTTCCAAAGTTAATGGCTCTGAAAAGAGCCATTTAATAAGACAGTTCAGATGATGATAGGAAATTTTTGTCTGTTTTGAGTAGGCGATGATGTCAATAAGCATGCTACAAAGATTCCCGTTCGTCATTACTGTCCGTTTCATTGTCCGAGCAATTTATTGAAAACATTAAAGGTTCTATCACATTTTCTTCTATGAATCTGTATTTTTCCCAGTAATTATTTTTGACATCCCTCACATGCCTTACGCATTCAGCCCATCTTTCAGACGTTATTTGATTAAGTGCTTCTTGCCATGTCTGTCGTACACTGGTCTCGTTACGAACATTGCACCTGCCAATATTTTTTTCGTAATACTACTTAGCCTGAGCCCAGCAAAGTTCGATAGGATTCAGATCGCAGTGGTGTGATGGTAATCGTAAAACGAAATGGCCGTGATCTTTTAACAGTTCATCAATCAAATAACATTTTCTTTTGATTTTATTCTCTTTAACCAGCAACAGCAACTCTCTTTTCAAGGCATCCGGGGATACGTGATACCGTGTCGATACAGGCACATTGCAATGTCGTTTTTTTCCACACTGCAGTAGGTGCTCAGTCTATTTGTTGCGAATGATAAGGAGCATTGTCCATCACAATAATGCATCGACTTGGGATGTTCGGGATAAGTTGATTTACAATCCAGCGTTGAAAGTTTTTTGCATTCATAGAGTTGTGATAGTCTCCTTGCTGAGTTTTCGATCGGAATAATAAACTGGCACCTGTTATCCACCCGTTTTCATTTCCAGCATGCAATACAATAAAACGTGGTCCTTTACCGCTGGTCGCTTTTAAATTTTTTTCCCAGAGTTGTCCTTCCAACCTTTCTTTGGTTGAGTGTGCATAAATATCCACGTTTTCATCAAGATAAATAATAGGACGGTGATGGTAATCGTAAAACGAAATGGCCGTGATCTTTTAACAGTTCATCAATCAAATAACATTTTCTTTTGATTTTATTCTCTTTAACCAGCAACAGCAACTCTCTTTTCAAGGCATCCGGGGATACGTGATACCGTGTCGATACAGGCACATTGCAATGTCGTTTTTTTCCACACTGCAGTAGGTGCTCAGTCTATTTGTTGCGAATGATAAGGAGCATTGTCCATCACAATAATGCATCGACTTGGGATGTTCGGGATAAGTTGATTTACAACCCAGCATTGAAAGTTTTCTGCATTCATAGAATTGTGATAGTCTCCTTGCTGAGTTTTTGATCGGAATAATAAACTGGCACCTGTTATCCACCCGTTTTCATTTCCAGCATGCAATACAATAAAACGTGGTCCTTTACCGCTGGTCGCTTTTAAATTTTTTTCCCAGAGTTGTCCTTCCAACCTTTCTTTGGTTGAGTGTGCATAAATATCCACGTTTTCATCAAGATAAATAATAGGACGTGGATTTTCGGAGGACAGATTTTCCCTGATTTCCTGTAAATACCTTCGTCTCACAACAGTGATATCCTCACGTTCCATTAGAACTTTTCACCCGTCATGTTTTTTCCAGACAAATCCAATTGCTTTCAATAATGTATACAATGATGTACGGCCACCGTCAAAGCCTATATCATTTCCGGTTACTAAGTCAAACAGACTGGTTAATGTAATGTTGATGTTACGGCTATACTGTTCGTATGCAGTCATTTGTGAATTCATCCATGTCCATTATTGGTCTGTTCTCTTTCGTCGTTTACCTGGTGTAGATGGTTTTCCAGTAGACGATGCATACTTCGAAACAGTATTTCTGTTTATGCCTAAAGCCACAGCTACTCACTCATAAACCTTATTGATGTTCATGAAAGGACCACCGTTCTCGGATTCCCTTCTAAAAAACTGTACATAATTTCGTATCATCAACTGAGCTGTGCTTTGTAAACATTTTCCATTCAAAGACACCAAACATCCTTCTGCACTAGTCATAGGAGAAGCCATAACTGCACTACTTTCGGAGGAGGAAGAAAGGCGGAGCTTATATTTCAGCCAATAACAAGTATTCCTAACCAACGATATTTATTTTTTGAAAATAAGACGAATAATTTGCTGCTAAAAACCCTTAATATTTTGACTTGTTTTAATGAAAGTAATATAACTAAATTATTAACTGTATTTTTGTAGAAAATAGTAACCACTTTCAGAACTACTTTGTGCGGATTGCCTCCAAGGTCATGCACAAGGTTAGGCTGAACAGACTATACATTAATAAATTATAAAACAGAACTTTAATTATAGTTAAGAAACTAAAAGAACTTAAAAAACAAATACCCTTAAGTGTATTGATAATTGACGGAACTTATTCTCTTGACCGCATTAGAATTAAAAAAATATTTCATAGCCAATGATTCTTGACACGATATATGCATCAGAAGCGGCTAGATGCCAAAAATCAGACTTCGGTTTCAAAAGAAACTCACGGCATAAATATATATACATGTATTTATATATTTAAATTTTACATATATTTATAGAATATTGAACAAAATTTAAAAACTAAATTTCGAAGTTTAAAATCAAAATTTCCAATAAAAGTTCGAGAAATGAGCTTTTATCCAAAGTTTTGCTGCAAAAGTTAGAATGACTAACAAGGCATGCTCCGAGAAAAGCGTTCTTTTTTCAGAACATATCTTTACGCCGATTATAGCGGCAGTCGGTGCAAAGATACGCTTTGATGGACCGCCTCACTCTGCATTTTTCTCTTCCGCGTCATGAATGTATCCCAAATTTGATTGTTGATTAAGTGTTTATATTTGAATTATACCTCTTAATAATCGACTGATCGAACTATCTATCGATACTATCTTTATTTATAAAGTTTGGTTTCTTTTCGTTTTTACCTGGTTCGCAAGCTCCCCTTGTGAAGATGTATCCTAGTACTCGATAGAATTAAAAAATATATGGGCATAACCGTAAAGTCCCAGATGGCGAAGCAAAAACTACAGTGATTCAGCAATTTTTTTTGAATTGTGAGTCTAAGGAGCTTGTGCTTAAAGCTTTTTGTGTTTCTAATAGAATAAATTGTGATATTAATATAAATAAATACTGTACCATACTGTATACAGAAATTTTTATTAAAAAATTTACAGAAAAATTTCTCCCTCGAATGGGGAAAACCGCAAATAAGCAAAGCGCGAATGCCTGCCGCAAATAAGCGAATCCGTGAATGTTGAGGCCCTACTTTATTTGTTTATTGTCTGTATGTTGGTATTGCGAAAGATAATACAGTATAAATAAATAAATAATGATAAATTTAGCATTAAATGTTTATTTTAATCGACTTTGTTACTCATATAACGTGAAAGTTTGTATCGTGCTAAATCACCCCAAAGCGAAAAAAGGATGGCTCAGATGGCCATTATCCTCAATAGTGGACAAATTTCTGTTCCCAGAGGTGTCCGCTATTGAGAGGTTTCACTGTAATTAGGTACCTATTTTAATAAATCATTAAAATAGATAAAAAATAATAATTAGGTACCTATTATTTATTTACCTATGAATTACATATTTTATTTTAGAATTTATTACTACTTTGTTTAATTGGGACAAAATGGCTTGGCCCGACATGCCCCAATTAAGCGGAATACACTGTAATGTGTTCATGTTTGTAAAATTACATCTTTCTTGACTTGTGTCACTTTTCTTGAGAAAGCACAATATATTTCTTGTTCCATATGAGAATTTTAGAATATAGAGAAAAATGTGATATAATTATCTCAGAAAATATACATGGCGATTCAATAAAGATTCAAATTTGTGCCAAAAGTTACAGACTTAGAGGATAAAATTCTGAGTAAAAAATTCTAGTCACATGTTTTAATTTGAGGCTCCATTTAAAAGATATAACCCGTAAAAGTTTTGTGGCTAGTCACATTTTTTGATTTGAGGCTCTGTTTAAAAGATATAATGCATAAAAGTTTTGTGATGTCATTTCCAATTCAGTCAAAAACTATTTTTAAAATATGCTTATTTGTATTTTTAAAATAAATTTTAACTATTTAAACTGTCTTAAAAAAATTTAGAGCATCGAGAACAGATAGTGACCGATTATTTAAATGAAACGTAATTGTTTTACAAACATAGCATTCATTTTTGAATAGCAATTTTGTATTAAATGAATGCTAAAACATTAGCATTCAAAAATGCTAATGTTCAAAAATGAATGCTACATTTGTAAAACAGTTACGTTTTATTTAAATAATGAGTCACTATTTTAATAAACAATCTGTTCTCGATGCTCTAAATTTTTTAGGATAGTTTTTGAGCAGTTAAAATTTATAAATGATTTTAAAAATACAAATATGCATTTTTTAAAAATAGTTTTTGACTGAACTGAAAATGAAATCACTAAAAGATATAACACACAAAGTTTTAACAGAGCCTCAAATCAAAAATGCGACTAGACTTTTTTACTCAGAATTTTATCCTCTACAAGTCTAACTTTTGTTCTTCATTGTATGAGAAACAATGTATAAAAAAAGATAATTGATTTGCTATTTCTCTCTAATGTATTTGTCTAAGAGATTGTTTTGATTGTTTGTATCTCTAAAGAATGCTATAAATAGTCATATCTTGTTATAAGTCATTTTCAATTTTACATTTATTTTTTTTCCTATTATTATTAGCAAAAACAAAAGTTTTAGAAGGATGGGTCTCACAGGCATAAAATGCAATGTAATATGCATTTTATGCCTATATGGCTAGATGCTGCATCTTTATGCCAAAGTGACTTTTGTTCAATTTTGTATGTGGTATAGAAGAGTACATTGATCACTTATCAGAGTATGAGCTGCTTGTTGAAACTTTGTTCTCTGAAATGATATATTTTATGCATTCATGCAGATTTTGAATTTTGCAATTGCAAAACCATGACCTTTGATAAATTTTGTGAATGAAATCATCAATAAATAAAATAATTCTTGAGTTTCACTATCCATGTTGAATCAAGCTAACTTTAAATGATATCATAATAACTGTCCAAAAGCATATTTTTGTTGTGTTTTACACTTTTGGTTTGAGCATCAGTATGTCCAATTTTTTGCATGCGATGCATTTACATCAGAATATTGATACCACAATTTATGGCTGTGAGACTTAGCCTTAACATCAGTTCAAACAGAGAAAAATCACCTGAAAACCCCATAAAAATGAATGCTAAAAATATGCAAAATAATTTATAAAATTATTTAAAAGCTTAAAAATATTATTAGTAACTTTATGGAGTTATTTATAGGGGCTCTAGGTCATTTTTTAGAGTTTTAAGTTGTGAGTCTTGAAACAAATTGATGACATAAGACAAGGCATGCTGTCTTAATTTTGAACTTGCATTATATCTTTCTGGACAATGCAAGTCCAAAATTAAGGTATTAAAAATCAGTTTGAATTCATGAAGCATGTAAATTGGAAATAATTATGCAGTTATGATTGTACAAGGGGAAGTTCTTGTCCTTCTTAGATCTTATCAGGATGTGCTAGAGATTGAAATTTAGCTCTCCAACTCTTCCTTCTCTACATATCCATCTCATAAGGCCACACCTTCTCAAACCTATGGAATAGTTGTTTGATACCATCTTTGTAGAAATCAGCTGATTTGGAGCCACAACAGTAATGATCACCTCTTCATTGAAGAAACTACTTCTCCAAGAATGTTTTTTCATATTTCAAAACAGGAAGAAGTCTGAAGATGCCAGGTTAGCAGAATATGGAGATGAGGTAAGGTTTCATAGTATATTTGCACTGAAAAGTGACTGTTTCTCCAACTTGGTATGCAAGTGCATTATTAGCTAGCAACAACACCATTTTTTGATAGCATATCACATCTTTTTTACTTGATACTGTTCTGTATCTTTTGTAGCACATTCCTTTGTTATGCCCTTATTATTGTTGATCTTTTTTTATTAGTAATCTTTCAAAACAGACAACATGAGTAGTGATTGTGTTTTCCCGAACTTTTTGCTTTCTTGAGATTTGGGAATTCCCAAATTAGTAATTTATTTATTTCTCAAAATTCGAGATTCCCTTTCGAAAATTCTTGAGAATCTCAAGATTTCAATAAAAATGTTTAATTAAAAAAAATACCTGTTTTTAATAAGGATAAAAACCAAATGAGGCAGAAAAAAATCATACAAAATGAAAACAAATAATATTAGGTTGTTTTTATTTAATATTTTAATTATATTGAAAAAATAGATCACATTTCAATAATAATGAAAAATAATTATATTTGTTTTATAATTACTGAGTTTTTATTAAAATAGCTTTTCAATACACAGTCTATTCATTTATTTGCTAAATGAGTCCTGGTATGGATACAAAAATTTCAGAAATGAATTTTTGTGCCCGAACTTATGTAGACCTATTTGAGCTTTTAATCTATACCAATTCTTATTTCTTACATATCACTATATTTGACTGTCTAGAGATTCTAGACCAACAGATTACATCGTTTAGGAAAGGTTTAGAACCTTTCTATTTTGGCTACGTAATTTTCTAAAAAAGCTCTACAGTTGTGACTATTGAGTGAAGATGGGAGTTTTGGTAAATGATTGAGGGCTAGCTATTCACTCATATCCTCTGATACACTATATAATATCATACTACACTATATTTCCTATTTACTATAGATGTCATTGTTACTCTGGTTTTTACTCATTCAGCAGTTCACCAATTTGTTTTGGCTTTGTTATGTAAATATCATCACAAATTTGCCTGGCATAACATGACAGGTCTACAATAATAGAAATCTTTAAAATTGCAAATAAAATGAATGATTTTTGTACAATTTATTGATCTAGGTATATATGCCTGTTTTAAGTATTATTTTGTAATTAAATTCAGATACTTTATATTTCAAAAAGAAAAGTTAGTAGATGTGATGCAAATAAGCCATATAACTTATTGATTTAGTATATTGACTTGAAGACATCGCAGGGCCAAAATAACTGATATAATGCTATGAAATTTTTAGGATACGAATTCCCAGAAATTTTTTAATTCGAGATTTATAAGAATTTTTCTTGAGAATCAGGAATGAAATTTCTTATAAATCTCAAGATTTCTTGAGATGGGAATCTCGAGCACAATCACTAAACATGAATGCAACCATATTTGAATTCCTGTTTCCATCATTTCACAATCTCAAATGATGGACATTCCTCATCATACATAGCTGACATCTCTTTGTAGATTGTTTGTGCAATTTTCTCTTGAAGATGAAAGAACCATATCACTGCTCAATATCCAATTTTTTCTTGCAGGATATTTTTTACTATCATGCTTCTAATTCTTGCTTATGCCTGTGAGACTCAGCCTTAACATCAGTCCTGACTGAACTGACGTTAAGGTGGGATTTAAAAAAAGGCATATGTATTAGTAAGATAGTAACCAATCAATATTTACAATTATGGATGTACAGCACACATACAACATCATAAGGATAAGAACTTTTTGGCTCCCCTCATATTTTTATGCAAATCTGAAATAATGTGAATCTCAAAAATTTGCCAATAGGATAATCCCAAAGTTATTTTTCACTATTTTGTACATGTAGCATAACTTTACAGTAGTTACTGTAATGTTATTTTGATATTCAATATTTATATAGGAAACCCAGTTTATGACACTCCAATATGAGAGATTCTGATTTTACAAGAAACTAGAATTTATATAAAAATTTGATTTACCCCAGTTTTACAAGAAATTTATAACAACCAGTGTTTCGGACTTGAATAAGATCTCTGTTAATGAGACGTGATACATAAAACAGTTCTAAAATTTTATATATAAAATCTGAAAACGTGGGGTGCATTCTGATAAATTTCAATATAAAACATGAATTTCTCATGTGAAATGGATTTTGGCTTATCATCCATACACCAAAATTTAATTGGGGAAAATTGGATTAGATGAACTGGCATCCCTAACTGGATAATCCCATAAGAAGATTATTTCAATGGGACTAAAAAGATCTTCCGATGCAGGAAAATGCAATCCTAGAAGACCATACCTTAATCCTGAAAGGGTTACACATTCACACAAAATATGAAGAGTTTCATCTCCTCATTGACATCATCTACAATTGGGACTATCAGCAATCACAATTTAATGAAGATGCTTTCTAAGATGACAGTGTTCTGTAACAATTCTAGCTTCATTTTTATATAATGCACACAACTCTAGTTCTCTATAATGAGGAATCTAAAATAAGACCCTTTGCTTGCCTTAAAACGAGGAATAGACCTCCAATGTGTGAGGTGCAAAGCTGTCAATCTACCCAAATGCATCAGATTTGATATCAGGGCAGTTTCCCAATAGAGGAATGAGAAGCCCCTTCCCTGGCCAGCCCATCTGTAACCTCATTGCCCACAATCCCTTTGTATTCTGGCATTCAAACAAGTTGAAGTTCCTGGTAGTCAGTTCCACATTAAAATGATGACATTCCCATATAAGCTTTGAAGTAAAGCAGGAGCTATCAATACTTAATGCAGCTTGTCTACCTGATAGGATATAAATATGTTTATTACTTTACTTAAAAAACAGCTCATAGGCAGGAACGTATAATAGAATACTTGTAATAAAAACTTTATTCTATTATACGTTCCTGCCTATGAGCTGTTTTTTATCTTTCTTAGTTTATTACTTTAGAAATTTTTTTGAGAAAAAACCTCAAAAGTGAGGGGTCGGCATATACACGGATAAAGCTGGATAAATTGAAGAAATAAGCAAAACCATAACTTATTGAACGTCTCCTGAAAACCAGGAAAAAACCACCGAGATCTACACTCTTTCCCTACACGACGCTCTTCCGATCTATTATTTTTTGTGTGTAAATCCAAGTTCAGAATTAGGAAAATGAAATTATAGTTCTCAAGCATTATTATTATGGAGAAAAGACAAATCTAAAAAATATAAAAATTGAATAAATTTAAAAAATTACTTTCATTGACATTACACAAACTTTCATTAGGACTTGAATCTGGATTACATACATAGCAATAACCTACATTGTTGATGCAACTATTACAAATATTAAAATTTCTAAACAACTATGACAATTAAAAAATATAAGTTAAATTTTTAAAATTCACAACTTTTATTTAAAAAAAATTGGTTGAGCATTTACACCTAAGATTTTAGCAGATGAATAAACACATGGATCACCACCATCCTGCAAAATTTCATCAGAACTGATGAGTTAAATTAACTTTATAAGCCAGTTTTTTAATTTTTATATTCATAAATATGGTATATTAAAATAAATACAATAGGTTCTTTGACTTATACAGAAAAATTTTTTTAGACAAATTAACTGTTCAAGTCCAACAATACTTATATTTGATTTATTTACACAAATGACACATTGGTCAAATGAAACTTATGAGCACACTAAGCATAGAAAAGAAAATTTAAGATCAAATATTTTTACCAAAAAGTAATTAATGAATTTTTCATTCACATTTAATGGAAATTCAACAAAAAAGATTTATGCATCTGTGTATCTTAAACTGCATAAGTCAAACTATATATGTTGAGGACCTATCATATTAATGATCATAAGTTAAATTTCATTAAAATTTAAAAAATTTTAGTATAAAATAAATATGATTGGGTGAATAGTTATATATCAGAAAATTTCCAACTAATAACATTCCATAATGCTACATTATCCGTCATTTTTGACAAGCAAATTTATTAGTTTAATAAACAGTAAAATAAATTTTTCTGATATTGTAATATTTCAAGGATTTAAAATTCTTAGATCATATAAAACATACAAAATTCTAACCAAATACTAGGAAAACAAGTTTCTTATTCTTCAGAAATGGTTTTAGGCTTAACTGAAAGTCAGCTTCAAATCAGAATAGAACAATTTGTTCACATTCTAATACACTGAATTAAAATAATGTTCTATAATACAAAATATTAAAAGTAACAAAAGCATACTTACAAAAATTAAATTCTATGATAATTTATGTACAATACTGAATTAGTAATAAATCTTATTCTCTGAAATAACATTGAATATACAATTGTAACATTAGATTTAAACCATTACTATTTTTGTTAATCATTATTGTCAAAAACTACCGTATATACTCGTGTATAAGCCAAGGTTTTTTCTCAAAAAAATTTCTGAAATGGGGGTCGGCTTATACACAGATCAAAAAAAAAATCAATATTTTTTTTTCGACTGGAGAAATTTATGACACATCAGCAAATTATTGAATGAAGCACTTTTGTTGTCATTTTGGACAGAAACAGAGAATCTTCAATATAAGATCAACAATATTCTTTCCAGGATCTCAAATTTGGCAGAGAACAATAAATTCATTATAAATATAGAAAAAGCTTTGAGCCTGACCAAATCAATACTCTTCTAATGAAGAGTTAACACAACAAACAGTTTTATTAACAATAAAAATATCAAAAATGTCACTGAGCTTAAATAACTTGGAGTTATTCTGGATAATTAATTCATCTGGACCAAACACCTTGACTTTGTCTATAACAAAACATGAAAGACTTTATAGATCTTTTTTCCCCTCACTTCAAGCTCCTGGGAATTAACTTTAATACACTTATTCTAATTTACATATGTGCCATTGAACCAGGTCTGCTCTATGGCAGGGATGGGCAATTATTTTCTGCTGAGGACCGGATAAACAATCTTCAGGATGAAGTGGGCCGTATAAAAAATTGAAATATACCTAAGGACAAATTTAACCTTACGGCACCATTATGTAATTATATAATGAAATTATTAATGATAACATTAACTAATCTATAATAATTACCATATAACTCGTGAAAAGATAAAAGTGACAACTAGGTCCTTACATAAATACAACAACTAGACTAGCTTATAGAACCTTAACTTTATTTAAGGTCCTATAAGCTAGTCTAGTTTTTATATAACTCGTGTACAAGTCAAGGTTTTTTCTCGGAAAATAATTTCTGAAGTGGGTGTAGTCTTATACATGGGTCAAAAAAACTTTTTTTGGCTGGACAAATTGAAGTAATAAGCAAAACCATAACTTACTGAATGTCTCCTGAAAACAGGAAGGAAATTTTGCGATAATTCATTTAATACAATATCAGATAAAATTTTATCTTACCCCGAAGTGATCAAGTGCGTCATGCCGCCGACTCCAATCTGTGTCTATATACCATAATCAAGTAGGCAACTGTGCTGCACGATACAATGCGACATGAAAACTCTCGACAATCAATCAAGAATCTTACTTAGAATTGATATTTGGATGAAAAAATATATTTATTTTTCATTATTATTAATTAAGAATGCTTTAATACATTCGCTAGTAATTGATAATGCTTATTATATTTAACTCAGATAATTTAATTAAAGGAGATTAAAATAATAATTATTTTTTTGCTATTTCAATTTACTTTTTAAACATTATTTAAAATCTGTACTGAAAAATAATTGTAGCCTATCAAAAAAGTTCATTGCAAGCAAAATCAAAACTTCGAAATCACATACGTAAATAACTAAAATAATGTTTAATTAAAATTAAAATAACGAAAAAATAATTATTTAAAAATATGTACTGAAAAATAACTATAGATCTATCAAAAAACTTCGTTGTAGCAAAATCAAAACTTCGAAATCGCACGCTTAATGTCTAGAAATCATGTTGCATACATCATGCTAACTGTTATGACAGCATCATTGAGGGTGTATGACATCATCATTAGGATGATCCACTCATTTTAAAATATGATCAAAGATTTGGATATGATCAACTAAACAAAATACAATGTAAGGGAAAACAAAACTTTGAACAGTCTCTTGGGAGCCATGTGACGTAGATGTATTCTTCTAATGGAATTTTTACTGTGATACTTTAATATGAAATATTTTAGAAAAGAAAACAGTTATTGAACAACAATAAAAATAAAATATTTTTATGTAAATTACCAAAAGTTATTATTATTCGCTAACTTGATATTTACTGAAGCTACGTCATCCTAACAATAATGTCCTACACTGACATTATTGTTAGGATGACTTCAGAGTAAAGTAAAATTTTACTTAACCCGATGCATTGGGCATGTCACGCTACCAACCAACTTTAATCTGCATTTATATAAGTGCATCAGATAGGTGATGTCACACTGCCTGATGCACTGCAATGCAGAAATTCTTGACAATAATCCAAAGAATCATATGTAGGTGCACTGCGCTGGATCACATCGAGTTAAAGTAAAATTTTATCTCATCATTGGGATCATCCATTTGTTTTAAAATATGATCAAAGATTTAAATAAAATAACTCACTGTCAGCTCAACTGTAGGGAAAATGAAACTTCGAACAGTCTCTTGGGAGCTGTATGATGTAGACATATTCTAATGGAATTTTTACTGGAATGATTTTAATATAAATTTTTTATGCAAATTATCAAAATTTATTACTATATGTTAACTTGATATTTTCTAAAATTATGTCATCTTGATGTCATACACCGATATCAATTTTGCTTCGGATAAAGTAAAATTTTACTTTACCAAAGCGATCAAATGTGTCGTGCCGCCAACTCCAACCTGCGTTAGTATAAGTGCATCAAATAGGCAATGCTGCGATGCAGAAATTCTCAACAATAATCCAAGAATCTTATCTGAGCAGGATCACTTCGGGTTAAAGTGATCCAGGGATTAATTAAGTGGCTCCTAGAGTGTGGCAATGTCCAGGCGAAGATGACCCCACTCCTTTGGATCAGTGTTTGCAGACGTTGGAGTGATGCCAGTGATTTGTCGAAAAGAAGTGCTGCCTCAGAGAAGATGTCGCTGCAGGAAGTCCTAGCCGGACAAATTGCCTTGGATCTCGTTTGACTTTCTATAGAGAGATCCTGCAGCATCACTGGTCAGCCCAGGACTAGACCACCCTGGCCCCCAGTTGCTGTCCCTAGTGAAGAAATTCCTATAGGGTCAGTAGAGCGTGGCTGCACTCCCCCTCGCCAGTGGGCGGTCTGTAGTTCACCACTCGACCATTCAAGTCCCTGTGGGTTTGGGATTAAGAATTGGCCCGACATATGTCCTGCATGAGGTACAAGTTCTCCTGCATGAGGTATGAGTCCTCTTAAAGGGTCCCAAATTCCAAGGTGGCATACCGTGCCGATGGGATGAATGGCGGAGGGATAGAAGCCTTAACGGTGCCCAGCTGAGAGCTGGTCAAACTTGGACTGTAGGGGATTTCTTCCCCAGACCAGTGGAAATTCACTTCCCTAGGGAGTCACAAAAGCTCAGGGAGTTGATCCGAGCATTATTCGGCTACAGCAAGGCACCAGAGCCCAGCCATTGCTCATTGTCTGTTGATATCGTTTCTATGGTGGCCCACCAGTCAAGCGCTGGCAGTGGGCTGCATCGGGGATCAAACCGGGGGAGATTCTCACCTTCGACTGTCATTCGCGATCATACAGGGGTTGTCTGTGCTTTGAGTGTGCGTCCCGCCACTAGGAGCAATACACAGTTAAGATCTTGGTGTTGTTTGAGATGTTGGCACAGTCATGAGATCAATCATAAAAACAACCACTTGCTTTAAATTTCTATAACTGTCCAAAAAAGCACTTCTAGCAAGATATAAGAAGATTTTACACCTAACAACACTTCTAATGTTTACAGCAGCTTTCTTCTTAACGAAAATAGACTAT
The DNA here is from genome assembly GCA_000484575.1 of Olivierus martensii. Classification (NCBI taxonomy): domain Eukaryota; kingdom Metazoa; phylum Arthropoda; class Arachnida; order Scorpiones; family Buthidae; genus Olivierus; species Olivierus martensii. The sequence continues at coordinate 53,211 of AYEL01070880.1, read as the reverse complement.
AGTGCACAGATTAAGAGAAACAGATGGGAAACTCTACCATGTGACTGGAAATCACTACGTCATTTTAGACACCTAGCGCCCCAGCTACAGGGCATAATAAGATTTCTCAATAATAAAAGCGAAAAAGATAAACTGATCATTTATTAATACTTGTATACTACTTAGAGACATAATCAGTCCTATACAGCACTAAAGCAAGTAGAATATTTTTTATTGTGGCATTTATCAATAATCAGTCCTATACAGCACTAAAGCAAGTAGAATATTTTTAAAATATTCTACTTGCTTTAGTGCTGTAGGACTGATTATTGATAAAAGTAAGCAAGTTGTTATTAAATTATTTCTACTTAGAGACATTAATTTAATAAGATAAACGAAAATAATTTGATAACTAAATAATAATGTTGCCAAGACACGTCATTTAATCTGTGCACATGTTCCTGTTAGTTCTGTGACTTGGTAAGAGTCTTAATTTAGATTTTATACTTGATTAAAATCTTCTTATACCTTGCTAGAAGTGCTTTTTTGGATAGTTACAGTCATCACAGATTGAGAGAAACAGATGGGAAACTCTACCACGTGACTGGAAATCACTACGTCATTTTAGACAACTAGCGCCTCAACTACAAGGTATAATAAGATTTCTCAATAATAAAAGCAAAAAAGATAAATTGATCATTTATTAATACTTATATACTATTTAGAGACAATAATTTTATAAGATAAGTGAAAATGATTTGATAACTAAATAATAATGTTGCCAAGACGCATCGTTTAATCTGTGCACGTATTCCTGTTAGTTTGGTGAGTTTTGGTAAGTGTCTTAGTTCATCGTCTTAAAAGTTATAATTGTAGATTAATATCTAATTAAAGACATTTATTAATTATATAGTAGATTTCAAGTTATTTTTACATAATTGAGATGATGAAAAGTTATTACAAAAGAAGAATCTGTATTCTTTGTGAAAAGGAAGCAAAACAAAATAGCATCTCCCTATTTTGCTTTCCAACAAAGACATACCAACATGGTAAGACTGAATCAAAATTCAGTTCAACCTAGTGAATATTTAATCAATGTAATAAAATATTATTTCAGCTAAAATGTAATCTAATTGAAAATATAATTCATTATAAATTAATTTAAATATTTGAGAAGAAAAGTATTCTATTTTATAAAAATTCTATTTTCACATTAATAGAATATATTAACTAATCGACTTATATATATAAGGTTACTATCGCATCATATAATGAAATAAACTATTTTACTAGATCCGAGCTTTGGGTACATTCTATTAAGAAGTTCATGCCAAATATTAAAGACTTATTAAATAATGAATTGAAGTTGAAATTAATTTGCTCAGAACATTTTGATGAAGATTGTTTTACATCACAGAAGAATCACATCCATAAACATACTGTAAAATTATCATCTGAATCAAAATATATCGAAAATTTCATCTGAATCAATGATGGAGCATATGTATGAAATTATTAATTACAGATGCAGAATTGAGAGAGGATACACTATTAATTGAATTCAAGCAATATAATTTAAATAGTAATGGCTTGAAATATCCTACTGTTTCATTTGGAAGATATATTACAGAATTAAGTGACATTTTTAATAAATATATAGAATCTTATTTTAAATTGAAAGGTATATGTCAATTTTTATATAATAAATTATCAACAGTATGCTATAATCTGCTTGAGAATGAAGGACGTGATTTTAGCCATATCCAAGAAGTTAAAAATATATTATCAATATGTATATAAAAATTATGGTTATGCATAAAATTAAGACGATAAATTAAAATTTAAAGGAAGAAAAAAGAATAAATTTAAGCATATTTTAAATTTATGAATTTTTGTTATATATGTCTCAGTCAAGTCATTTTCCATTAGCCTATTAATGAAACTATTGATTTCCAATCTAGTAAACTAATGATATTATATATATATATATCTGATATTGTTTACTATATTAATGGATGTGATACTGCTCGTGTAAAGAATACAGCGAATATACGATGATGAGCTTTCCTATTTTCTATATAAAAAATGTAACTAAAATATATTTTTGTATTAATTTTGTTGTTTTATTTATGATGATGTATATATTTAACTGTAGATACAGTAACCTTTCTTTTCTGAATATATGATATTTTTAGTGTATTTTTCCCTAAATAATTATTTTAAATAAAATTTTATTAACCATTCAAATTGTTGTCAATATGAATAAGTAAACATATTATAAATCATTATAAATTAATTTAAATATTTGAGAAGAAAAGTATTCTATTTTATAAAAATTGTATTATTTTCACATTAATAGAATTGATGTATTTATAGGAAAATTAAATTTTGGAGATTCACTCAATATGATTTAGAAGATGTTTAAATGCTGTTTGATAGGTTACTGTTAAATGTAAGGTGTACTCCTCTTTTTAAATATTGTGATAAAACACTGAGAATCAAGCGATTTATTGAAATTTGGTTTAAAACAGAACGAATACCTACTGTTCCAATAATAATAATATCTGATATTGTTTACTATATTAATGGATGTGATACTGCTCGTATAAAGAATACAGCGAATATTCGATGAAGAGCTTTCCTATTATTTTTTTTATATAAAAAATGTAACTAGAATATATTTTTGTATTAATTTTGTTGTTTTATTTATGATGATGTATATATTTAACTGTAGATACAGTAACCTTTCTTTTCTGAATATATGATATTTTTGGTGTATTTTTTTCCTAAATAATTATTTTAAATAAAATTTTATTAACCATTCAAATCATTGTGTAAATATGAATATTTAATTACCTCAAATTTTTTTTGTACTCTTTCTTTAAAAATGGATGTGTTCTGATAATATGCTAAAACTATTTTCTGAACCTGACTCTTTCCATTAAAGCTATATTAATATGATTTAGAAGATGTTTAAATGCTGTTTGATAGGTTACTGTTAAATGTAAGGTGTATTCCTCTTTTTAAATATTGTGGTAAAAACACTGGGAATCAAGTGATTTATTGAAATTTGGTTTAAAACAGAACGAATAAGGAATACCTACTGTTCCAATAATAATAATATCTGATATTGTTTACTATATTAATGGATGTGATACTGCTCGTATAAAGAATACAGCGAATATTCGATGAAGAGCTTTCCTATTATTTTTTTTATATAAAAAATGTAACTAGAATATATTTTTGTATTAATTTTGTTGTTTTATTTATGATGATGTATATATTTAACTGGAGATACAATAGTACAATTTATTGAAAAACAATCTCCCCTATTAGCATTTTATTAGATAAAAACATGGAATGACATTATAAATCAACCATTATTTTGTTATTTATGTTTCTTTAAGTCATATTTATAGAAATTGTTCATTACATCAAAAAGATGAAAATTGTAAAAATAATGGGATATACATTTTTTTTAATTTTTTAGAAATTATATTAAGTTATATTTTTATATTTACGAGTACCATTGCAAAGAAATATGAATGAAAATATCGTATAAAATTTTTATATGACGTCTCACCAACATGTTCGTGTTGTTATACTTCATGACGAATGCGATAATAGCGCCACGCTGTGAAGTCGGTTTTGCCAAACACTTCATTGATTGAATCTGGTCACGTGATTTCAGAAAAGTTTCCATTGTAGGTATAGGAAGTTTCCCATCTGTTTCTCTTAATCTGTGCACGTGACCTTACCCTCAGTGCTGGATTAATCTATAAGCAAAGTAAGTATGTGCTTAGGGCATCAAATGAAGATGGGCACCACAGAAATTTTTCATATCCGAATTTATCATTTAAATTATTAAATTTATAGCCATTTTCAAAATTTAATGAAAAATGAATAAGTTTTGTTTATAAAGTGTTCTTTCCTGTGTCATGTTTAGCCCGCAAAATAAAGTACACTGTGCTCGCAGATTGGAAGCTATATAAATTTTGAACAAGTCTAGACGCATTTGAAACAATACAGGTGGCAGGTACTAACTCATAAGAAGTTCTTAGTTTACAAAAATGCACACAAAAAACAAAGCTCTAAACACGATAAATATTTTATTAACAGAAACGTTTTCGACTTTATCAGTAGGTCAACCTCAGCTGCAATGAATATACAGAACGGAAAGAAGCAACCCCCTAAAAAATAACTCAAAAATGACGTCAGAGCTAGCCGAATCCCGAAACAAACACAAACTCATTTAGACCAAACAGCTCAAAAGCAACCCTGTCATTATTGTTGTGAAATAGATGCAAGGCAAACACCCGATGCGCTACATACCGAAATGCTTGCTACGTCTAACCCAAATAACGCGGAAATTTTCTGTCTTTATTGCGGTAGAATAGGACTTCTCATGCGCGAATGCAGAACTTGTGTTCGAGATCGATTAAGAAACAATTCGGACCCTCCACAAAAACGAAAGACGATTAAATTAAACGTAGTCAATAGAGATAACGACGGGCGGGAAGAGCCTGTGGTGATATGCCGGGTTGAGAACTCCCTGTCTGTTCTTGGTTGACACTGGATCACGTGTCACTTTAATCGCCAGAGATTTATTAAAACAATTTGGTAAAACGTTTCCGAATGGCAGAAGGAAACCTGCCGAAATTCGAGACATCACAGGTCACACAATTCCTTGTAATGAACTTTATAATTTAACCTTGCAATTAGGATCAGTTAAATTTACGCTCCCATGTTATATAGTCCAATCAACTGTTACAAATCCGTATAAAGGCATATTGGGGCGCGAAATTTTAATGAAATTTAATCTAAACGTTTCATTTAAAGATAAAACTAAAGTTTCCTCGCGGAGAAGAAATACAATTCCTTGAAAACTCAATTACTATTCACCCAATAGTTACGGTGAACAAACAACGCAACGAAAATAAAAACGGTACCGCATCACGGCGACAGACAAAAGCCGATGCACGTGCGCAGAATAATAGTCGAAAAACTTCACCAAATCGCAGAAAAAACTATCACAGACTCAAACAAGCATTAGATATTCAACAAGCTACGCAACCAGTTAGATTAGCGAGGGGTAGGACGATACCTCCACAGTCAAAAGTGATAATGACTGCAAAGGTTGGTAATGAGCACCAACCAAAACCAGGTTCCATAGGAGTTTTAGAACCGAATTTAGCAAACGCACCCGAAACCATAGACGCTTACGCCATAACACAAATAGATAATAGAGGCAACATTCCTATTAAACTGGTTAATTATACTGCAGAGCCAGTACATTTTCGGAGAAACCAGACGATAGGAAAATTTATTAAAACGAATCCGATGAGAGAAACACATAGACGTAGAAAGCGCAAGGAACACAACAAGCGACGGAAAACGTATTCATTTCAGATAGGCGATAGAGTATATTTACTGACAAGAAGCTCAGGCTACTCGCAATAATTTACTCCAAGACAGACAGGACCCTTTAGGATTATTAAGCAGGTCGATCCAACAAATTTTGAAATTCAGCATATTGAAACTCGCAAAACGCTTACAGGTACAGCGAATAGACTAAGACACGCTCATTCGGAGCCTCCTTCCACACGACAATCCGAAACGGAGGTCGACAGATATTTACGACAATGGGACGAGATATGGGTACCGACTCCCGTACAGGCCGCCGCCGCTGAACCGGAGGTACACCTGAACACACATCTGACCATGTACTTGAATATACTCTAGAACTGGAGCCATCCGTCGCTCCCATACCAAGGTACGCACTCAGAAGTAGGGGCCACTCGCGAACCTTCTGCCGGTTTTACCCACTTCCACTAGACAAAGGACAGATCCCGAGGTTGACAGAGCAGTTAGATCATTTGAATATAAATTACGCCACGGTTAGAGAATCGCCTTATAATCCTTTTATACATCAGTTATCTACCAATCCATTTGTGAACGTTGTGAACGAAAATTATTCTCCCGGCACTTCTGCAGCAATGCCGAGTAAATTGCGTAGCTTTGAAAACAACCCGTTACCGTTCGGTGTTCGATGTTTTCTTTTGTACAGTAGTCCCGAAACTCATGAGAGGTGAAAGGGCTACATCACCGTTACTATCGGTGAAAGGGCTCTATCCGTTACTATCTGTGCTGGATTGTCAAAGACTACTTTCTGTGTGTTCAATTTGTTAATCAGTTCGGATGTAGAGGTAGTTTTCGTTGGGTACAACCAAATAAATTTCGTAAATGTGTCTATGACCACCAAAATATGCTTATAGTTCTTATTGGTACTTTCTAATGGTCCTAGATGGTCTATATGGTAAGTATGCAGCTGAATGTCATCTTTAAAAAGAGGATGAAGGTAACCCTCCTTTTTGCCATTCTTCCGGTTAACCAGGATGCAGTGAATGCAATTGGCGATGTAGCGTTTGACTTTTTGTTTGAGTTGCGGTATGTAAAACTCTTGCTTTATCACCCCTTCAACACGTTTACTGGCAAAATGTCCTCCTCCATGTGCATTTCGTTGATCTCATCTTCCATACTGCTAGGGGCCACAATTACTTTACGACCATCTGTAAATTTATACAGTATACCCCTCTTCATCAGGTATCCATCAGCAGTTTTCGCCTTTAGTGACACGTTAATTTTGCTAAAGCTGGCGTCTCTTTCTTGAGCGGTCCGAATTCGATCATGGATCCACTGGGACGAGATCTGCATCACGGGATTTCTACTTAGTGCATTTACATGACACATGGCACTTCCCGAGCGATGTTCTATATTTATTGCGGTATGTAAAACTCTTGCTTTATCACCCCTTCAACACGTTTACTGGCAAAATGTCCTCCTCCATGTGCATTTCGTTGATCTCATCTTCCATACTGCTAGGGGCCACAATTACTTTACGACCATCTGTAAATTTATACAGTATACCCCTCTTCATCAGGTATCCATCAGCAGTTTTCGCCTTTAGTGACACGTTAATTTTGCTAAAGCTGGCGTCTCTTTCTTGAGCGGTCCGAATTCGATCATGGATCCACTGGGACGAGATCTGCATCACGGGATTTCTACTTAGTGCATTTACATGACACATGGCACTTCCCGAGCGATGTTCTATATTTAAAATCATACTCTTCGAGCAGCAGTAACCATCTAGCGACGCGTGTAGTAAAGTCCTTTTTTCTTATAGCCTGCTGGAAGGCAGTGCAATCCGTGTTCTATATTTAAAATCATACTCTTCGAGCAGCAGTAACCATCTAGCGACGCGTGTAGTCCTTTTTTCTTATAGCCTGCTGGAAGGCAGTGCAATCGGTTAGAATTTTAAACTTCTTTCCCAAGAGATAAACTCTAAATATTTTAAGGCTTCAACCACTGCTAGTGTTTCCAACTCGTAACTTGAGTATTTTCTTTCGGCGTCTGTTGTTTTACGATTCATATAATAAACGGGGTGAAGTTGATTATCCGCAGGCGAGCGCTATAAGAGGACAGCTCCAAAACCATCCATACTTGCGTCGCAATGAACTTCTGTTTCTAATCTCTGTTTAAAGATCATTAGCACTGGATTGTTACACAGTATGTCTTTTAATGTTTCGAATGAATTCTTCTCCCTGGTGCCCCAGTGGAAAGCTTGACCTTGCTTAAGCAGATCTGACAAAGGCTTGGCAATCAAAGAGTACGAGGTACAAATTTCCTGAAATACTGTGATCCCAAATAACTTTAAACCTGCTTACTGGTCTTTGGTTCTGGGAATTTTTTTCACTGCCTTTGTCTTTTCTACTGACGGATAGATTTGGCCTTCCTCAATGATTGATCCTAAAAATTCAACTCTTCTTTTCAAGAACTGACACTTCTTCCAATTTATGTCAAGTCCGTAGTCACTAGCAAGTTGTAGTACTGTCTTTAGCGCCTCTACACCGTTCTCCTCGTTCTCAGTCGGGATAATATCATCATCCATATAGGGTAGAACACTTCCTTTCACGATCAGGTGCTGAAACATAGTATTAATGTCTCTCTGAAATACAGAGGGGGAATTACAGAATCCAAAAGGTATACGCAAAAATTCGTACTGGCCCGATTACGTCACGAATGAAAGATAACGTCGGCTTCTACGATCGACTTTAACATGGAAAAAGCCATTTCTTAAATCAATTGTCATAAACACTCTAGTATCCTGAAGCTTGTCTAGTATATCTTCAATCAAGGGGAGAGGGTATCGATCTTTGACGACTACTTGATTTAGCTTCCTGAAGTCCACGCAAATCCTGGAATTTCCGTTTTTTACCACTATTACTTGTGATGAATACTCAGTTTGACGGCTTTATAATACTTTCTCTTAACCACTCCTCTACTTGTTCTTGCACCACACCCTTTCCTTAAAAGGTAAACGTTTCGGAGAGTAAAACACAGGCCGATCATTCTTCAATATTATTTCCATTTTTACGATGGCCTCTTTGATTTTGACGAGCCTGTAGTTCATCGCAAGACTTTCTACAGAACGCTTTGTAACTTCATCAACCTGGTGCCCTATGTCGAGACGCTGATCCTTTGGATCAGTTGGATACAAGCGACATCACCAATTAACCTTCGAACTGTAACACTATTATTGTTATTCAGCACCTCTGCATGTTGAAGGAGATCCCGACTGATGACAGCGTCGTTTAACATAGAGGAATCCTTGACCACAAACACTCTAGCACGAAAATTTAGGTTCTCTACGGTTATCGTCGCGAGGTTTATATTTTTATCAATTTCTTCAAATTATGTATTTATTTGTATTAACTGTAAATAAATTGAATGCTTAAATTTTATTTAATACTTTATTTGGCTTCCTCTTTACCAGAAAATTATGGCCCTGAAAAGGGATTTTTAGAGATAATGATATTTTGCTCATTGTAAGTATGATGCAATAATTTGCTTCTGGCAAACGCGTCTTCAGGTGTCATTGAGCATTCATCATTTACTATAAATGATTGCCTCATTTCTTTTGGCTCTTCTAATTCGATATCAACTTCGCCAATTTTAGGAATCTGGATCCATAACCTGTTGTCATCATTTTCATCTGTACTCCTATAACAACTATGGAATGTAGAGTTAGAGAGGAAGGATAACACGTGTTAACAGTATGAGGCAATTCTTTATTCTAACAACAACAACATTTTAGAACATTATTGGAAGGAGGTAGTATTGCATCACATGTGACAAGGGACAAGTAACATAAACATACGAGAGAGGTTGATTCTCAGCTTGGAATATGGGATGTCCAAACACACTGTCAAATGCTTTATCGCTATGGATGCATTTATTAAACATCGCACGTTCATAAATTACATTACTTTTTATAATAAAAAGCTTTTCGAATGCTTATAACAAACCTTGGATAAATCTTCTTTATCTTTGGCCGATAAATTAAACGAAAAAAATTTGAAGTCCGCTGCTCGCCCATACAGGATATCAACGCATTAATTTGTTCGACATTAATTTTATTGCCAAGCCCAGAAACTATTCGATATCGTTCAAATCTTGGAAAAATTGAACTATTCTACTGGTAACCAATTACTTTGTGTTACGACCGTCATTTTCTCCTTTTTTGTTAGGTTTTCAATGAGTATACATAGTTTAAGAAAAAAAATACCTTGCTTTTTTCTTGCTAAATACTCCTCCAATTGTTTCAATCAATGATTATTACTGTTTTTTTTCCACCATGTATTGCATATATGGTAAAGGACTTGTGCCACACAAAGCCAGGCTGTTAATGTTCTAGTAAAGAAGTGTTTTATTTTAGTTTGCCCTGAGGCACCCTCTATTACATTTTTATATCTCTATGACAAGTATCAAAATCTACATATAATATGTATATTTTTATTTTCAGAGAACTATAAATTATAATTCAAATTATTTTATACGCTGAATTAATATAGAAAATTTTATTGACGAATGACTAATTTATCTTTTTAAAATTTTTTTCGTATGACCTACTACCAATTCTAAATCATAAAATAAAATCTAATATATATCATATTTTTAATAAATTTATCTCAACATTTTTAACAACATAAAATACATAGACATTAAAATTGTATCCATGCACACAATACACTCACCCATATCTCAAAAGAGTAAAGAATTTTTTTATTTTTCTAAAGTTAGTGCAATTTTATAAAAAATTAGAAGTAAGTTTTTCATATGAGATTTTTAACAATCGCACATTTTTTACAAAGAGCTGGGAATATAATTACTATTCAATAATTATTTGGAAAAAAATTTTGGTATCATTTCTATTCTTAAAAATTACATATTATTGGTATTCGTAAATAATATTTTGAAAAAATGATGCTAGATACCACATACATATACTAAGGTGGATAGTTAATTCGAATTTTATTTTTACTTTATTTATTTATTTATCCAGATACAATCAAATATTGCAAAGTTGTGCAACAGTGATTGGTACACATAAAACAACCAAAAAACGTTAATCAGTACATATAACATATATTATTATGACTGATATATGAATAATGACTGATGACCAATAAGTCATCAGTCATTATTTTAAAGTTCTTATAATCCAATAAAATATAGTCATCTATTCGTACATTTTAAAAATTTATATGGTCTGGAAAAGATCTTAATGAAATATTCAATCTTTTAAAGTTTGCGTGAATCTGATGACATTGATGACCAATAAGTCATCAGTCATTATTTTAAAGTTCTTATAATCCAATAAAATATAGTCATCTATTCGTACATTTTAAAAATTTATATGGTCTGGAAAAGATCTTAATGAAATATTCAATCTTTTAAAGTTTGCGTGAAGAAAATCTGATGACTGCGTATATCTACCAGAGGTTCTCATAAATATTTTAGAGCATCAATATCATGATGTATGTAGTAATACAGAAATTTTATATCAAAATAAAAAATTCTGTTATTTACCCCTTTGCACTCCACACAGTCAATGCGTTCTTGATAGGCCGTTGACCTGCTACAACTCCGTTATCAATAACGTTATTGACAGGGTCTGGTGCCCTTATTTTTATTTATATTGAAAAATAAATTTTCAAAATATTTTTTATCATGTTTTTCATTGTTTTATCATAATAACCAAAATTTTGCTAAAATGTGGATTTTTAATTAATTTAATCGCTTTTTAATCGGATTTACTAATATAAGCGCCATCTTTGGACCACCAAAAATTCAAGAACGGATTGTCCGACTTGCTTTATCATGTTCCACAAAGCTACATATAAGTTAAACGTAGTAACACAATGTTAAAAAACGTCGCAAAGTTGGTACACCACTACCTCAGAGCGATTGGTGCAGGCACTACATGCTTTGCGAAAAGCAGCTATGTAGGCAATACGGATTCCCGACATTGGTTTTTATCCATTGGATATCTATTACGTAAAATATTATATATAAAATATCATTTCTCGATACAAGGAATAATTTTACGTAATCAAATAATTATGTTCAGTTTATTTTTGAAACTCGGAGAGTAAACAAAATTCTTATTTAAAAAAAATGTAACAAAAAATTTCTTTTGGATGTTTTCGGAAATTCCGTAAATTAATCAGCACTTTTATTTAAAAATAAAAGCCCAATATTTTTTATTTTATATTCTAATTTATCAGTAACGGTGAATTGTTTTAAATATGAAAAGAATCTGAAATACAACTAATAAATTTGAATACTATATTTGTAAATTTTGTATTCTGTTATAGCAGAGAAAGTGCAAATTCTTTTGCTCTTTTTTTTCTGCTTCTCTCTTCAAACGTCTTCCTCTGCTTTAAATAAATATTGATAATTTTTGTATTCCACTTATTGGGAGTATTTCATATTCTTATCTTACAGCTTCTATCAATGTCATTCAATTTTTTCTTTAACTAACTGTTTAAGTGATAACTGAATTTATATTATAAAATACAAAATGAATATATTTTTATTAATTTCAACAATGACAGAATCAACAAATAATGACATAGGATTTTATCAAAATATCCTATTTATTTAGTAAAGTATTTCAACTATTTTTAACATAGACTTTATATACAGTATATACACTAATCCAATCAATAAACAATTATTCAGTGAAACTAATAATAAAATATAATTTGTGTTAGGTTCTCTCATGTTACAAATATGAAAATTCTCTACTCAAAAGAATTAAAGAATTTTCATATTTATAACATGAGATAACCGAACAAATATGAAAATTCTCTACTTAAAAGAATTAAAGAATTTTCATATTTATAACATGAGATAACCTAAGATAACCCTATTTGCTTATTTTAGATTATTTAATTTTTGCATTGCTTTGAATTTTATTTTGTCGCGAAATGGTTTAATATTTATAATTTTCTTTTCTATTATTTTGTTTATTTCTCGTAAATATATTTTTAGACATAATTTACAAGTTATATTTATCATTTTTTTTTACTTGATCATGATGTTCTTCACATGCTGCTAGGAAACTAAAATTTACTCTATCTTCAAAGATAGTATCATATAATATAATATCTGATAAGTAAACACATTTACTAAAACAGTTATGAAAATTTTTTCATGGGTGCACCAATCCAAAATTGTTATTTCCATTTTGATTGTATTCTTTACAATTTAAAAATAATGTTTCATTTGTAAGAGATTTTTCCTCCGTCTGTCAACAGGTTAATGCAGGTTTCACAATGTATGCATTGTAAAATCCTACGAGAAACGTAGCCTGGCAGATACATTAATATATTTATTTCTAAAAATGACTCTGAACTATCAGTTTCATTATTACATAATTCAGCTTTATCTTCACAGCTTTCAATGTCTCTGAAAAATGAGGATTGCTGTAATTCATTGAAAACTAAATCATTTTCAAAATAAGATTCATCATCTCTGTGTTCTTCCATATTGTTTCTTAAATTCATTTCTTCTGGGCATTCTATTAAATCAATTATTAATTGATCTTTGTCATCTTCACAGTTAGAGAACTTGTGATGTTGTGTCCATGCATTTATACACACAAATTTAAAATAACTTTGTAATTCAAATGCTGTTGGGTTCGTTCTGTTTCCTCCTGTTCCTCTGATGCGGCTGAACAGATTCTCCAGGCAATCCTGATTTAGACGTCGTGTTAAAAGAAATTTAAATGACAATTCTTTCAAATCACTATACAAAAGTATCAAAGATTTTAGAGATATTTGCCATCCTGTAAATATGGAGGAGTTGCTATTTTTCTTTTTTTGAATGAATCCCTACTAGATCTTTGCAAGTAATTTCCAACTTGATATTTCATAATTATGTCAGACCAAAAGAAAATATGAGGGGGATAATGTTGGTACAGCACAATGATATTTTTTCCCATAAGATGGCTTAATGCTGGTTCCATTAATAGAATCAAATAAGTCATTGAAGAGACCATGAAAATCAATTGTAGCAGCAGCTGCTGCTTTAACAATACCTGCCATATTACAAAGGCTCATACCTGCAGCATCAGTATTTCTGAATACTTGTGCAGCCAGATTTTTACATTCATAGATGAAAGTCCTTTTGCATAAATTTACCTATCAGTTAATTTTGGAGAACAGTTACAACGTTGAAGTTTATCAAAATTATAGAAATCTCTAATATGTTCAAATGATACTACTATCTTGCTGGTTTGGATATCATATTTCATGAGATATCGTCTTATACTTTTCAAGAGATGTGGTAGATCAAATATGCCATAATTTTCAAATGATACTACTATCTTGCTGGTTTGGATATCATATTTCATGAGATATCGTCTTATGCTTTTCAAGAGATGTGATAGATCAAATATGCCGTATATTTTTTTTTATTATTCAATATAAAAAAGGCTTCTGAATTGAAATCCCTAAAATAGAAAATAATTTACAATTATTTGTTCCCTGATCAGAAATTATTGCTTTTATTGAAATGCCTATTTTTTGCAATTTTTCAATTGCATTTAACACAATTTCTTTTAATTGAATTGCTGAAGTTGCACCCTTTGAAAAAAAACCTTAAAGAAAGTTTCTTGTTTTTTTTTAAACTTCTGATCATCAATATTAAGACTTGATTAGCAACTCGTTGGGTAGTTTTCATTAAACCAAAATGTTCAAATCTAGAAACAATCATGTGAGGCATTGCAAATAAAGCAAGGCTTAATCGCCATTTCATAAAAAATCAGTACATATTTTTTGATATGGAGATTTATTTTTTATCATATTTTCTAGACTTAGAATATTTGGATTTAAACTAGGACTTGAAAGCTTTGAAGATATAAATGACTGCAAAGTTGATTCAGATGGCAACTCTAGTACTTTTTGTATAACATAGTATGCTGCTTTATTTTTACACAGAATGCTATAAGCAAAAATTTTCTCTTGATTGCTATAACGTTTTCTTTGTGCTTTGCATTTATTGAGTTTAACTTGTCTTATAATAAAGTTAACTAGCTTCTCATTAACACCATCATTTAAGAAGCTTTGTTTCAGATTTTCGTGTCTAATCTTTTTATAACAAAATAAATTTGATCGCTTCCAGAAATTTCTTATCTTAATATTGCACAATTTATCATTTATTTTTTTCAAAGATTTAGCTAATTTTTTGCGCTTAGGTGTATATTTATTATGAGAGCATTTTGATTTCCTTTTAGGTGTTTCCTGGAGACAACACTGCAGTGTTATGATCAAATTCCTCTGAATTTAACTTTTTATAATCATCGACATGGTCTTTTGATTGTATAGTTTCAGAGAACCCAATCTCTTCACAGTTTGAAATAGAACTGCTATATGATTGATCAGGTACTGCATTGTGTACTAATCGTTTTTTATCAATGGGATTCGTAAAACACCATTCATGAAAATGATTCTGACACAGGCGATATTTACTATAAAGAATGTCTGTTGGGATTTCAGCCAGTTTTGGAATTTTACATCTTTGAAGATGCCACTGGCAAGACTACTTTGAATACTATCATACTTCATATACAGAATTAACATAACATCTATGTCTACTGAAAAGTTCTCTTAGAGTAAATGATAATGCTCTTCCTAATAATGTAAACGAATCCTTGTTTCATTCACAATTAATCAATAATTATAAATTTATATATTTTTGAGTATCTTTGAGAAATCAATGAAGGCTTGTATCATCTGATGTCATCTGGCATCCATAATACGGGCATCTAAAGGAAGCCATTGCCACACTTTTAACTGTTTTAGTCAAATATTAAATTTAATTAACCTGAAAATTAAAAATGAAAACACATTATAAATTTATTTGGATGAGGGTAAGAATTGATAAAAAGTGTCTACCTTGGTTGCATCCAATCGAACACTGACTCTGGCGGCTCAGGTGATTTCTAGCAGATTCTGCCTACTAGTTATAGCCTGTTATCCACACATCGGTTTAGGTAGCACGCCTGAGGCAGGAATTCCCGCATTTCGGCGGGGACGATGGTGTGGAGGCTAGCCTCCGTCCACTTGACAGCTAAGCCGGCCATGTTGGGACTGCTAGGGATCTGCGACAGTTGTGCGGAAACTTTTTGTTTTTTGGGTTGAGTGCAGTTCGCTGTGGCCTGCGGGAGATGGCGCCCAGCCATTGCCGCGTTTGGTGCCATCCTTTTGCCATGCCATTGGGTCAGTTCAGGCTGTTGCTTTTGCCGCCTTTTTCTCCAGTGCATATGGTCTTTTGCCTCGCCTCTGGAATTCCGTCTTAGTGTGTTGCTTTGCTCCGTCGCCTCTATGAGTCCCACACAGCCCGCTTAGCCCGCATGACAAGATATGATGCTGCTTAACAGGCGGATAGCCTTTCAGCAGCGTGTGGCGTGAATAAGGATGAGCGGCGAGAGTTAGGACACAAGGACAAACTCGGAGACTACGTCTGTAAAAATAAACATTTTCCTTTATTGAAGAGAGAGATTTTTACATTGAATAAACCGAAAATTTATGTCGGGGGACTAGTACCTCTAGTTTTGCAGGATTACTCCACGTCGTACGGTTGGTCTGGCTTTTCTGTCTTTGATTATGGCAACGAGGTGCAGCTCTCTTCTTGGGAGACGAACTCAGACTTCGGTCGATGATGGATGACAGCAGGAATGGGAAAAGACAGCTCCGGATCTTGGATGCAGAAAGTTTCAAAGTTGAGATGGTTGAGACAGTCTCTTTCTACACAGGCGACCATGCTGACCAACTGGGTCACCTGCCGCAGGTGTAAACATGCGTCCATTCACTTTGTAGCACAAGGTCCGACTCGACTCTCTTTTGTTGAATTCCCAGTCTCTCCCCTTGTATAAAACAAATAAACATTGTATAAAACAAACAAATATCTTTCCCTTCTTCCCGGGAAGTTGGCACTGTGACCTCTGTCACCTTATTTCATATAGCCCCTCAAACACCTGCATGACACTAGAGTTCCCATACAGTTTGAATCTAGTGTGTTTATTATTATTTTCAGGTGATAGTGGAGATCGGGGTATTTGGGACCAGCTGGACAAAGGTCGCACTCACCTCATATCGACGATGAAATTGTCAACTCCGCTAAGTTACGATCGCGTGAGAAGTGACATACTCCATCGGGCCTTGGCTCTCAGACCACCACACCACCCCCTTATTTCCAAAATGATCTACTATGGAAGATAGATTCATTTTCGGATGCACACCCATAAACATAACATTTGAGTAAAAACGTGGAGAAATATTTCTTAAATATCTCCATATAATATAAAATGGACTTATACCACTTTCAAAGAAAATGGCTCATTTGTTCATTATGACTATGGTCTCATTGTTTCTGTGCTCATTATAAATGAATTTAACTGTATATTATTCAGTAATAAATATATAATTATATTATAATATTTTATATTGTTATAATTTTAATACTGTTATGATAAAATTTTGTATTTTAAATTATTTACCTTTTCAAATTTTAATTTTACTGGTTTAGGATTGATAGCTGTTACTGCATCTGCTATTTCTTTACCAATTTTAAAAGCCTGTTCTTTGCTTCTACCCTCTAGGTGAACAAATATACTGAAGGAAAAAATAAAGTAAAGCTAAAATTTCTTGTATTTGACTTAAACTTTATTCTTTTCTTAAAATTTTACAAAATTATTACCTATCTGTATCTCCATATACAACTTTTGCATTCCATCTTGTTGTCATTTCAATAAGTTTAATTGCTTGTTCTAAAGTTTCTCTAGCTTTTCCAACAATACTGTCTGCAATCTAATAATTAAATTTTTATCTATTAAATTATAATTTTAGTTTGTTAGATAAATTTGATAATTAGAGTCTTGATTATCTGATGTGGATTTAACCCCACTTTGTATAGTAATTAACTTATATAAAATAGATAGATTAAATTAATATGATTATGAATTAATTATGAATTTAATAAAATAATACCTACAAATAACAAATGGTTCAGAACAGGAAAAATAAATTTAATAAGATAATGATAATGTTTTCAATCTATATTTGAGGGATAACTTTGACATTAAATCAAAAACATTATCAGTCATATTAAATTTATTTTTTCCATTTAAAGCTATTGTTATTTGTGTGTTTAATATTCATTGTTTTATTCATTATACACTTATTAACATGAAGTATATAATGAATAAAACAATTTACAGATAGTCCTTGATTTATGACCACTTGCACTTATGACAATGATATTATCTATTAATTCTGTGACTGATCAATGTAATTCAATGATTTTGAGTCCCTAACTCAAAGATGTGTTATATAAATAGTATCCCTTTTTTATATCCGATTTTTGTGATTATATGTTATTTATGTTTATTAACATAATGTAAGGGTCCTAGTAAACATTAATACTGAGAAATCCATAAATTTTGGCATCTCCGACTTCTGATTATCATGACTTACAATGGTGCAATTCAAAACTAAATCTCATCATAAATTGATGACTATCTGTAGTATGTACTTTAAATAGTCATATAGAGAAATTTTATATGGGAATGTAAGATATTAGAACTTATATCTTTTATTTGATTTAACATAATAAATTGTTTTATTATTTTTTTTATATTATTTTATATCTACAAATATTAGAGCCAATCCAAATTTTTTGACTGCCACCTGAATGCACCCAACTTCATATTTACTATACAGGTAGCCCTCAATTTATGATAACTCAAGTTACGACAAGTCGCACTTACGATGGCTAAAAATTATTATTAAAAATTTTCTAACTCAACTTTGTTGCCTGCATACACATACATATATCATCTTGCTTTTGTATACATATCCTAGCATTGCCAATAGTCAGCAAAAACATCTTTTAACAATACACAATATCTGCTAGTGTGATTCAGCCTTTGGCACATTAGTTACTAATCACCAGTCGAAGTGTTCATTTCTCTCATTGAAATTTTTGTTTCTTGTCATAACCCTGTCATCTTCCAGTAACAAATAATACTGCTGATGAAAATTCCAATAATCCAAATTCAAAAAAAAGATGGCAAGGAAAGCTTTAAGTTTAGCCATTTTAAGTTAAATAGAAATCTAATTTATAAAAATATTAAAACAGAAATCAAACAAATCATGAACTATTATTGATTTGTTTGATTTCTGTTGAACTGAATTCACTGATAGTATTTGATGACCTAATGACAGATCTTTTCTATACTAAAATTAACATTTTATAATTTATATTTTATTATAGATACATAAACATCCATTATTTTTTTAATTACAGGAAGTCCTCAAGTGTTCGACTTATGTCAGAGTTGACTTATGATGGAGATATTGGAACGGAATCCCATTGTAAGTCAACATAATTAAAAAAATAATGGTATTTATGTATCTATAATAAAATGTAAATTATAAAACATGTTAATTTTAGTATAGAAAAGATCATCAAGTACTATCAGTAAATTCAGTTCAAAGAATTATCAAAACAATTTTAAATTAGATAGAGTAAACATTTATTCCCACAAAAATATAAAGAAAGAGAGAAAGATTAAAGGAAGTAAAGAAAGAGATTTTCCACTTTTGTACATGTAAAAATACATGAGAGGATAAATACCTTATGATAAAAACACAAAATGAAGTTCACTACTTTTTGAAGACAGACAAACACATTGATGGATATAGTTTTTCAGTGTGAAAACAGTTCCTTCAAGTTGAAAATGTCTATCTGTTTCTAATGTACATTTCTTTGTTTAATGGATTGTTTTTTCCCTTCTTTTTTTAAAAAAAAGTTTTGTTCTCAAAAATGTCTGCAAAAAAACATGAACCATTCCTTTTCTTTGTTGAATGTTACCTATGCCGATCTGCCCTTTCATTTTACTTATGTTCTCGACGTCCAGCCAGTGACTCTCTTATTTTTCTCATTCTCTCTCTCCATCCTGGATTACTTCTATCTTTTTTTTTCTCAGGGATGAGAAAGATCTGCTTTCTTCACTTATTTTACATGAAGCAATCATGTTTCCTGATTGTAAGAAATGGACTCAGTTTGTTAAATATCTGTATATTTATATTTTGATTCTTTCTCTTATTGCAAGAGAAATATCTTAAGTATAAACATATATACATAATTAATTTTCTTCTCTGATAAAATTTACAATTTATTCGGGTCCCTTGGCCTTCATCAGGCCTTATGCAGGTTAAATAAATATTTAAATAATGTATAATAATATAAATTACTCTAATATGTGCCACAAAACTGATGCATAACACCCAAATTAAAATAGCCATAAATACAGAGCTAACCAGCTATAAAAAGGAAAATATACATAAATTGCTAATATGCTAATCATTTTTAATGTTATAATATTAATTATGATCAATGGTAAGCTTTAGGGGGCTTGTGCACACACTTTGTTAAATTTGTCTCTAATTTGCAAACCCCTTTTCTTTTTGTTTGCTTGTTTATTTTATTCCAACAATCAAATATTTTCATTATATTTAAAGTCATTATGGAGACTATCACTAATAGTAATGCTGAAACATCCACCTTTGAGCTCTCAGTTTGATGAACAATATTTTCACAAGATCTTCTTTGACTGTACACAATGCCAGGACTGCCATAGGTGCAAGGCAAAATGCACCTATGGCAGGTATGCCATAGGTGCATTTTGCCTTGTGGCCAAACTGAATGTCAAATACATAAAACATAAAACAAGAAATAAAATAAAATTAAAAACCAATAAAAGGAAAAAAAAAAAAAGGAAATTTATTTCTTTTAATATGTAAAATTTGAAAATTCTATTCATTTGAAAAAGATAAATTAAAAAAAAAAAAAAATCAGTTTTCTAAGGTTAATTTATGAAATAACTAACTGAATGAATATTTTACGTGAAGGCAAATATTAGAATCACGCAAAGATCTTTATCTGAAATTGACTGATGTGCAAAGAAATAAATTCGATATTGATGGACAGGATTTATTTCATGAAATTTTATCAGTAATGACACACACAAAAGCAGAAAACATTGTTTCATATCCATATAACATGCTTCAATATATTTTTAAAAATAATCTTCAAAGCACATTCCCTAATTTATTTGTAGCATTTAGGATCATTTTAACTCTGCCTGTTTCTGTAGCATCTGGCCAACATTCTTTTTCCAAATTGAATATAATCAAAAACTATTTAAGAGCAACAATGCAAAAAAGAACACCTAGCAAATTTATCAATTATAGCAATAGAGCATAAATTATTGGATGAAATTGATTTACACGATCTTATATAGGAATTTGGTCTTACTAAAGCACACCAAACTTATTACTTGTAAATTGTTGTGTTTTCCTATTAATATGCTATTTTTGAAAATATTATTTGTTATCGAATAGATAAAAGACAACTAGGCCCTTTTTTCATAATAAATTGTTTATATAATAATAATAATAATAATAATAATAATAATATTGTGTGGATATAATTAAAGCAGTTAATATATAATAAAACATTAATAATAATCTACTAGTATTATTTGTGTTATTTAGTAAAAATAAAGTATAAAATGAAATGAAATTAAAATAATTTAATCAAAATGTTTTTCTGTATTTAGTACTAACCATGACAAGTTCTGAAGAACAAAGTCAATGTACGAGGGTAAGTTGAATTTTAGATATGATATATTAGTAAATTTTTTAACAGATTTCACTGCTCTTTGTGCTTAAGTTTATTGTAAGTTTAGTGAGATGTGTTTTAAGCAGTTTTAAATTTCTTTAAATTTTATAAGATTTTATTGTTTATATATTCACAGTATATATTTTATAAGTTTTATCTAAAAAGGAAATGGATTATTTAAGATTGGAATAATAACTATTGTTCACTAACTGTTTTTGATCTTTGTCACTTCTCCTTATATCCAACTTCTTTATAAGACGTTAGAGACTTAGTTTTCTATATTTTACAATATTGACTAGTACATCATTTAAAAGTATTTTTATATTGATTTCATAAACATGTTATGTAGCTATATTATGTATACTACTTATGTACTATGCATATGCTCATAGAAAAGTACTGAACAAACAAATTTTACTAAAATGGCTATAGAAGCTATTGTGCAACAATAAAAAAAACCCACTAAAACAGCAGTTTTAATGTATTGAAACAATAAGAAATTTTAGTTTGTTTGTCAAAAATGTCTTTTCTGTCATTTTTCATATTTCTGGGATCAAACCAGAGACTTTTGGGTTATCACCCCAATGTCTTAACAACTAGACCGTTAAATCTATGTGGCTAGTTAAGTTTTTTCTTCAGATAAATTAATTTAAAATTTTAATTCAATTATTAATTCTTAGATGGTGCCATGCTTAATTTAATTATGAATTTATTTCTTAATTCAGAAATGGTGCTAACATTAGTTCACATTATTTTGAAATTATAAAAAATCTCTTATAATTAAGGGTTTTAGGCATATCAGGATTATTATCCTTTGAGTTTGGACTTAAAATATAGTTTTAATACAGTTAGTTCTTGATTTATGACTGCCTTAACTTATGAATACTTGTATTTAAGAGGGTTTTGTACTTAAAAAAAATTCTGTGGTTGGTTAGTGCAATTCCAGGATTTGAATCCGTAATTTATTGGTATGATATTCAGAAGACTTTTTTATGATGATTCCTACAGTTTGTGTTCATTTGGGTTAAGATAATGTTTAGTGTCCTAGTGAATACTAGTAGTAAGAAATCCATAAATTTTGGGCATTTATGAGTTATGACTGTTCAAACTTACAATGGTGTTAAGTTGATGATTACCTGTATTCCAAAAACAATATTGTTCATATTCAATAGTTTATGCTAATTATTATGCATATGCCTGCTCCTTGCTAATTATTTCTGATTTTCAAAATTGGTAAATGTTAAGCTTTTTTGAAATTTGAACATTATGCTTAAAACATACAAATTATTAAATTTATTTTATATTTAAAAATTACAAAATTATTATTAAATATTTCTAAATTTTTCTGTAATTTATAAGTTTTTGAGTATGTAAAGTTATTCATGAAATGAAACATTTTAAAACCATAAATTTAAAATAGCTAAATCCAAAGCCCAAAGAATCCTAGCAGTAATATTTTAGAGTAAACTGTAATTTAACAATTATATTAAATTTGAATTAGAATGACTTCAACTTAATTTCAGGGGATGACTATAGTTTAATTATTAATTATCTGTAATTAGTTCTAAGACTGGTGACATTATTTGAGATGATGTAAATTGAGACAGATTTTTTTCATAAAGACAGTGTTAAAATTGATTGTTGGTTCTAGATAATTAAGTTTTAATTAAGAAAAATAGATATATTTATTAATACACTTATGAAAAATTTACAGAAAATATGAAATCTGACAAACCAAATGACAATTTAAGGAGAAGATGTTTACTTTTGAATTGTAACCAGATCATTTGGATTATCTATTATGTCCAATAATACAACTTACCAGGGGAGTGCCAACCATGGCCCCTCTGATTTTGCCTTTTTTTATATATATATTGTGCTACCCTCACCAAACCCATGGAAAAGTAATATACCTCTCAAGCATCCCCGAAAAAAGGAGTTTAAAGTTATCTATATTATTTATATATCGATTAATATTAATAATTTAAGAAGTGCCGCCGTAGCACGGTGTATTTGCAATTCAATTACATAAGGTATCATCGGATGCGGGTTCGAATCTCTTTAATTTTTTTTTTAATCGAAACTGAAATGGGTATTGTACAATGTACTTTTATTAATGAGAAATTACTATTTTGTAATTATTTAATTTTTTGCTATTCCCTTTAAACATTTCTATCACAAATATTAAATATACATATAAAGGAATGTAATTAATAAACAGAGTTTTTTACACAAATTATTTATTTTAATTAACAAATACAGATTATATTATTATTCTTCATCAGGAACCATCTCGATTTCTATGGCCAATGTGCAGCTATTCGGGTGATACTCATCATAAAAGCATCCAAAACAGAATTTTTTTTTTATAATGCGTGCATTTATTAATGAACATTCATTGTTTGCTACACCAATTAAATGCCCCCTGTATTTCAACCAATGATTCTATAGCATAATTCACATCAAAGTTGCTTGAAGACAGATCTTTATTTTTTAAATGTCAATAAAATATGTTTCTCTACTTCAATAATGAAAAACATCGTATGCTTGTAGAAATGTAGGATTCATAAAATGTGCGCATTATAAAACAGTATTTTGTTCTGGATGCTTTTATGATGAGTATCACCCAAATATATGCATATTGGCCTTAGAAATGTAGATAGTTCCTGATGCAGAATAATAATATAATCTGTATTTGTTTAATTAAAATAAATAATTTGTGTAAAAACTTCGTTTATTAATTATTCCTTTTATACATATATTTAATATTTGTGATAGAAATGTTTAAAGGGCATAGCAAAAAATTAAATAATTACAAAATAATAATTTCTCATTAATAAAAGTACATTGCACAATAATCCATTTCAGTTTCGATTAAAAAAAAATTAAAATAAACGAGATTTGAACCTACATCCTATCAATGATACTTTACATAATCCCATCGCAAACACACTGTGCTATGGCGGCACTTCTTAAATTATTAATATTAATTGGTATATAAACAATATGAAAAATTTTAAACTCTTTTTTTCAGGAATGCTTGAAAGGTGCATTGTATTACTTTACCATCGGTTTGTGGGAGGGTAGTACAATAATATATATAAAAAATAGGCAAAATCGGAAGGGGCTATGGTTGGCACTTCCCTGGTTAGCAGTGCACAAATATTTTAAGATTTTCAAAGGCTTGAAGAAATCAATTGCTGAATTTTGAAAAAAACTCAGAATCTTCTAATAGAGGTCAGGATTCTCTTTATTCCTTGGCTAATTATTATTTTGTTTTCTACCCATTCAAATCATTGTCAGAATCTCTATGCCAGCTTGATTCCAAGTCTCTCAATAAATTTTTAAACAATGTATATAATCTTCCACTTATAGAATGACTGTATACATAAAAAGATAAGCTCTAGTTCAAAGTGGAAAAATAATTTATTAAAATTTACTGGAGAAGTACTTTCGACTTCCCAAAGTCATCTTCAGCAATTTTAAATGTTGATGTGAAGTGTGTGGGACCAATGATGAAACTACAGGCATTAGCCCGTATTGTGGTGAATGGCGTGTTGTTGTAAGGATGGGTGATGAGGCTGGTGCAATACGGACAGAGACTACGGTCAGAAATAGCCATAACTTCCTTTAATTATGAGAGATTTCTTTATAATATATAATAAATCCAGACAGTGTTGGCAGAGAAAGTACCTTGTGTATTAAATTAGATATTTATGAGTCCTTCACAGTCTTTGGATGGTAGAGTATTTACAAACCAAAACTTATTCTTGGCAAATATACCACTGTTTTGCACTCTTCTTACTTGGTTGGAGATCCGATAACAAAACGAGTTGCTTTGTCTAGGTCCATCTTCTTGGGTCCGCTTCCCGCACTTTGCTTGCCTCCTCTTCGTGCTTGTCTCCTCTCATTCCAAAAACAAAGTCTTAAAATCTTTGAAAACTGACTTTTGTCTTTCACCCTTCCCAGGGAAAGAGAGGATGTCTATCTTTTATTATTTTAGATGTTGTTTTCTCGTTAAGTTTTACCCAACATTTGTGTGTATCATTTCATCATGACTTAATGTTATAGGGGACGAGTCCATGGATTTGATGAAATGATTATACAATATATTATTTTATTTCTCCTATCAGTGTGTCTCTCTCGCCCTTCCAAATTCCTTTCTCTATCTCCTGTGGTTTTTTTTTAATTTGAACAAAAAAAAGCTGGAGAATTATAACTATAAACTACTGAATTCTGCTGCTTCTAAGAATACAATAATGAAATAGTGTATTTTTCCTACTTTAAGTGCTTCTGATTTCTTGTATTCTTGTTGTTTTAAAAGCTGGAGATTTAGAAGTGAAGAAAGACACACCACATCCAACCTGAATTCCTGTCCCTCACATTGAAGAAGACTTTGTGAAGTTGAAAGTACTTCTCCAGTAAATTTTAATAAATTATTTTTCCACTTTGAGCTAAATTTTTAAACTAATGGTTATGTCCTTATGTTCATGTTGAGATTTGCCAGCTTCTTTAACCATATATGCTTCAATATTTGGCATGAGAAGAGAGATTGTGTTATTTAAAGCATGTCTCTCTTCTCTGCAACCTAGTGAAAGAGTGCAGGTGCATGTCCTTGCTTCTCTGAAAATGCCTAAATCTTTGTAAAGAAAAAAGCAAACTTTCAGATACCATTCATTTCATATGCAGTGACTCCTTTCATTGGAAGACAAAATTTAGGAATTTGTAATCTTGGTTTTTTTAATTTTATCAAAAAATATTTATAATATCAATTTTTACTTTATTTTTATTTACTTTTTTAATAATAATTTATAAAATTTTTTAAATTAGATTTTATAAATTTTTTAATTAACCCTTTGGTTCTGAACTAAATCTTAAGAATTTTATTTTCCAGTTGTCAAGTGTAGATTGCCTTTTACAAGTCAAACCTGTTTTTATGCGGTCCGTTTTTGTCCATTGTTTTTAAATTACATTTTTTAATTAATTTTTATTTGTCATATGCATTTGATGGAATTTTTTTTATATACTGCACAAAAAAATTGCACATAAAAAAAACAGACTGCAAATTATATTTTGTGCAATTCAAAAAATTGCACAAAAACAGACTGCATAAAAACAGGTTTGACTGTATTTACAATAATAAAATTAAAATCTATAATAAAAGCAAGTTTAGAAGGTCCCTGACCATTGACAATCCATACTTACACCTGTGATTATTTACAATGAAAATTTGCAGTTACAACTTCTAAAATAAATTTTCAATAATTACTACCATTTAACCAAATGACTGAATAATCACTAGGATGGAAAAACAGAAATTATAAAAATCATGAGTTATATAACTTTTGTTGAATGAAGTTATGCCATATAATTTTTATTTTTAATGCATATAGAATGTGCTCCAAAATTTTTTTCCTTCCATCTCCACGTTCCCTAAGATATTACTTAAATAATCTTCCATTACAGGCAGGTTTCTCTCCAAAGTTTAAAGAAATGCTGCTTAATAAAGTTAAAAGTTTTAAAGAGGATGCCAAACTTTGTGTGATCAATATGGATGAAATTGAACTTTCAAAATATTTGTATTATAACAAAACTTTAGATAGAATTGATGGTGTGGAGGATTTTGGAAATACTAGAAGTAATAAAATTGCTAATAAGGCACTAGTTTTTATGGCCCGTGGCCTTACAATCAATTGGAAGCAACCTTTGGGCTACTTTTTTGCTTGTAATATAACACCTGTTAGTTATTTTTTTTGCAATTTTTTAGGTACCACTCAAATTAGTTCATCTGTTTGATAACTGTGTCCATCCTGAATAAAATAGGCCATGAATAATGTATTTTCTTCCATATTTCAATGAAAAATCGATTATTTAGTAAATTAGTAACATTATGCAAATTTTCTTAGCAAAATTGATGTATATTCTCTAATAAAATATGCTTAAATTTATAATAGATATCATTTTGAGCAATTTTTACATTAAGTTATATGCTCACTTGACATTTTAATAGTTTTATGCTTTATTTTTCAAAATATTTGATGTTTTTTCAGAAAAAATTTTAAAGTTAGAACAATTCTTCTCCCACAATAACAACTATATTATTATTTTTACCCTTTACCCTTATTGGTACAGAATATATTTTTTCTGCCAATAAGAGACAGTATTGAGCTTATTAGGTGAAACAAAAATTTCCTGGGAAGGAGATGGCAGGAGTTTTTAGTGAGTGTGCCATGCTCATTTTAAACTTAAATATAATAATAATTATAAAATGGAAAAAATTTTTTTAATCAGTATTTGATGATAATAAATGTAATGTACAATATACAGTAATTAAATTTCAAAAAACTTTTTTAGATTAGCTCAAAATAATTTTAAAAATAACTAACTACCTGTTCCATACCTTTGCCATGTTAACACTTAAAAAGCCCGCCCTCACAGGCAGTGCCGGATTAAGTTAGTGCAGGGCCCGATTGAATATTTCTCACAGGGCCTCTCAAAGTATGGTTTATATGTATAAATAAAATAAGTAATGTTTATAAATAAATATGCATTTTTTAATCCTTTGATGGCTATGGGTCAAAGGATTTTTAATTAGACCTTTGACGGCTAAATACGTCCAGCTAAAGATATTGGTGTGTAAAAATACAAAAATTGAAACAATTGCTAATGTATATGAATATATATATATATTTATTCATATACATTAGCAATTGTTTCAGTTTTTGTATTTTTATTGAAAAATACAAAAATCAACATTACAATGCATTTGAAATAGTCACATATATTTAAATTGCTTAGCAATGACAATAAATTAAAAATTTCTTGTATCTGAAGTCTTTCTGTTTGACAGAATGTTAGTTCTTTCAACAAATGACAAACGTGATGGCAGTAACATTGCAAAATAATATAATTATGATATGTCATAATCGACAGATTTTTATCTTTTCGTTTTGGACAAATTAAATCAACATACGAAAATACACAAAAAAAGGTTAAATTAATACTTATTTTAAAAAATTTAAAGGAACTTTAAAAACATCAATAATTTTGTTAAACAGGGTATATATTTATTTATTTATTCGTATGGGAAAGAATACAGCAATACAAAAAAATGACAAAGTGGCAAGACACAAAAGCAAGGGACGAGACCGGTTCATACAGTACAGTCCAGAGATTCAAGCCATTTCAGAGCAGCAAAATATAATTGATTCATTCTCTCAAAAATAAAACAAAAATTAGGTGATGAATTATATTTTGAGCAGATTTTTGAAATATTTTTAAATGACCTGAACATTTTAAAATTCTCTGCACATTTACCTGGAAAAATCAAGATCTATGAAATTTTTTGAATGATTTACTTTAAAATGATTATAAACTAATTATTGTGATTGGCTATACTTTCATCAATTATTAGTAATAACAGTAGAATCTTCTATTAAACACATTAATAAAATCAGCACTATCTGCAGTAAGATATTGTAATAATCTATTTTTATTCACTTCCAAGGGAGGTTCAGACATCGGATCACCGAGCATACTTGTAGTAGTCCTCTAGGACAATATAATGTGTAAGCAATAAAATGCACTACCCTATACACCAACATTGTGGTATTATAATTTACTGTCATTTCTATCGGATCAAGAGACGCCATGATCATCTAAATCAAATATGAATGAAACACTACAAGATCAGATAAGTGAATTATCTGTTTTAATCATTACTTTTAGCTAATATATATATTTCAAATTATTTTACAGTAGAATATCAGAAATTGATTTATATAAATATAATCGAAAAAGTTCTCATTAATGTTCTTTTTTGCATGACGAAAAATAGAAGTGATCTTGATCTGAGAATTAATTCGTCATTGAGAATACGGCCATAAGAATACTATGTAGCGAGGCGAAACAAGCCCTTCCACAGCTTGCCCACCTCTACAAAAGGGATCAGCTGGATTGTGGAGGATGGGGATGGACGGACCGGGCCCAGATCCCATGATAAATATTTTCAAGGGTTGAGACTCGAGATTCGAACCCGGTCCTCTAGGGAAGTGTTTTCACTCGGCCAACCCTACCGACAGCATGTTCACATTAAACCTCGTACACACTTGCGAACAGAACGGCGAAGCGCTCAAAGTACTGCAACATTTCTCCGAACCTGCAACAAAAGCGCGCAACATATCCGCGATCCACCAGATGTCGGTATTTCTGCGAACCATCAAAGGCGTTGAGCGATCATGTTTCAGCAAGTCTGGACGGCTGTTGACGATCAGTTCGCTAGAAAAGTTGTTTGCTTAATCAAACGAAAATGGAATGGTCAAAGGATATGACTTTAAAATTTATAGAATTATATGAAAACAACAACATTATTTGGGATCCGAGAAATAAGAACCATTTCAATAAATTATTGAAAAATGATGCTTGGAATAAAATAGCGATTGATTTGTTGACTCATTCATCATATCCGCTGATGAATGCCGGAAAAAAATGCAAACACTTCTGTCTTCCTTCAGAAGAGAGAGATCAAAATGGGAAAGGGGATTTCGGAACTGGAAAAGGTATGTGCTATCAAAAGTTAATAATATTGAATAACGAGCATTTATATCATTATTAATTATTAGTAAACTTCTTTTTATTGTTTTATAATTATTTTACAAAATTATATAAAATTAATTTGTTTTATAATTATATTTTAGGAAATGATGAAGTATATAAGTCAACATGGTTCGCATTTGACAGTTTACATTTTTTACTAGATAAAGATACTCCTCGCAGGAGTAGAAACACGGTAATTACCTTATTATTAACAATTATATTCTTATTAATCTAAAATATTTATGCATACTGATCTTGCCATGAAAGACGCCCTTCCTCCATACAATATTCCTTTAACTCTTCTCTTATTTGAATGGCATTCATAGGTGATTTGCGTGGTATAAGTTTAAGAGGAAGTAGAAATGTCATTTCCTCGTTATTTGCCCGTCTCCATCGTCGATATCCTTCGATATTCCCCATCCGCGTCACTATCCAATGAACCATAGCCATCTCTACTACTAAGTAGTAGAGACAGCTATGAATGAACCAAGGGGCATGTAAGTGGAAGTAGAACGTTTATTTCTTCTGAGAAAGTTGTGTAAGTGAACTATGGCCATACAATAAGCTCAGCTTTCTCAGATTGAAGTAGAATTGGTTTTCTAAGCACTCGGAATACGTATGAAAGTATTCCAAACACATTTTCTACTACTCTTCGTGCTCGACACAATCTATAATTAAAAATTCGTTCCGGTGTTCCTTTCTTATGTACTCCTGGAAAAGGTTTCATTATATTCTCATTTAAACAAAAAGCGCCGTCCCCGATGAAAAAATATGCACTTCTTTATTTCTATCGTATAGCTGTTTTGGCGAGGGCAATGACAAAGAATTATTTTTTAATAGTTTATTTAGCTGACAATTTTGAAAGACCCCTCTGTCAGATATTCGCCCTTGGCAGCCAGCATCCACGAAAATAAAATTGTAATTTGCGTCTACCACTGCAAATAAAACTATGCTGAATGTGCTTTTATAATTGAAAAAATCACTGCCGCTGTTAAAAGGGGCCTGAAGTACCACATGCTTTCCGTCCATAGCTCCTAGCGTATGCGGAAAGTTTCACTTACTTGTTAGTTTCAAATTCTTCAGCTATTTGTAACCATTCTTCAGTTGTGCAGGGTATCTGCGTTAAATAGAAATTACGACATTATTAAATGCGAGAAGATAAAACATTTTAAAAATTATATGAATAATATCAATTTAATCTTATTTTCAGTATTGTTTACCGAATCAAGACGAATCACAAGAAAGAACTGAAAATATTCCGGATAATGAATCCAGCATAAACAGTCCTGATGATGTTGGTCCACCTGGCTCATCTCATAAAAAGAGAAAAGTATTGCCTGAAGATCCGAGATTGGAAAAGGCGTTTCAAATACTGAAAGATGCTGGTGAAAGGAATGAGTGCGACACATTCGGAATGTTTGTAGGCTCGAAATTAAAACAATACACCGCATTTACCAAAAGCTTGGTACAACATGCAATTAGCAATATTCTTTATAATGCCGACATGGTATATTACGATCGGCTGTCTAATAACACAGTTCATTATGCTCCAGAAGTTTCTCCAGTTGTACCGCATGATCTGGCATGCCCATCTGGTTCGTCGCATGAAACTACTCCCTCACCAGCATCACCAAATGAAGATTTTGCACTAATGCAATTAGTATAATATTTCCCTTCAAGTTTGGAATTTAACTATTCTTTTCTACGTTATATAATAATAATAAAAAGACTAAAATGGCCTACCGCTACTGTTTAAAAATTAAAAATAATGCTAATAAATTATTTTTTACATTATTACCTGTATGTTGTGTTTCAATACTTCCACAATAGCTTCACAAACTTCAGGAACTATGCTGCTTATTGATTGTTTTGAGATGTTAAAAAGGTACTGAAGACTGGAATATGAATCACCAGTAGCAAGGAAATGAAGGGTTACTGCTAATCTTTCATGAACGGTTATGGCTTCTCTTAAAAACGTATTTCTTTTAGAGATTTTAGGTCCAATTAAATTTAAAAGTAAATCGTAATCATCAGAATGCATTCTGGTAAAATTATGAAACTGTCCGTTTGTTTCTTGACTTCTCAAATCTTGTATTAATCTAACACCACCAGACACTGATCTAGTATTATACATCTGAGTTTGCCACCATTGTCTTTTTCTTCTTTGTTTCTTCTTTTTTAAGGAAAGATGAACAGAAATATAAGCGGCTGCCACTTGTCGATACATCGTAGTCTCGTGAGACGGAAAAACAGCGAACCGAGCAACCGCGCCACATGTCAGTGTTCGCAGCGAGGTTCGGCGTACGGTTCTGGTTGCGGCTCGCCGTTCTGTTCGCAAGTGTGTACGAGGCTTTAGTCAAAGTTTAAGTTACTTGTAATCAAGATGCTCGACGCAAGCAACTTGAATTCATTTTGATTTTAGAATTTGCTAATATACTGTAAATGTCCTATTTTATTTGAATTCAAGTAAAATGGAAAGATGTTTTCAAGTTTCAAGTAAGTAGACGCTTGTTTTATTTTTACTTGCCTTGAAAGCCAACTTAAATAATGTGAACCATTATTTGATTTCAAATTATTATAATTATTTTCAAATTGACTTGAGCTGATGCTGGTGAAATTGTAAACAATGTTGATTCCATTAGGGATAATATCACGGAATTGGCGGCCGGATGGCCGAGTGGTAACGTGTTAACGTGCCACACAGGAGAACCCAGGTGCTGCATCTCCTAAAACATTTTT
Organism: Olivierus martensii; assembly: GCA_000484575.1. Lineage (NCBI taxonomy): Eukaryota > Metazoa > Arthropoda > Arachnida > Scorpiones > Buthidae > Olivierus > Olivierus martensii. Next base: position 20,805 of record AYEL01070880.1, on the reverse strand, counting down.
TCGGGTTCCTGGCCCGGCCCAGCGATCCCCGTTCCCAGAGCCGGATTTGCATTTTTGGGGGCCCTAGGACGAGCAAAGCTTTGGGGCCCCTAAAAATTCAAATCAGCTACGTCTAATTTAGAGGTTCCTTATAACTTATAAGGAACCTTTAAAATTTTACTTTCTATCTAGCACTTTAATAAAAACCCAGTTTTTCTTATTAAAAATTTATAAAAGTTGAAAACTGATTGATAGTTTTGGGGCCCCTAGAATCGTGGAACCCTAGGACTCGGCCTATAGGTAAATCCGGCCCTGCCCGTTCCTCACCATCTGGTCCTCCTCCACGGATGTGAGTGCAGCCCATGGTTGGAACTGGCCCCGCCCCCTAGTAATCTCACTGATTGGAAAGGGGCATAAAAAAAGTGTATATTATCCAAAATTAAAAGTCAACATATCCCAATGACCTAACTGATATAGTGTTAAAGCATAAAAAAAAAAAAAAAAAAATACAAAGTATCACGGAATTGGATAGTGTAAAAATTTTTTTTTCGATTAGAAAATTATTTCCGGGATAAACGCAAAATATAATTTATTTCATTAGACTAATAATTATAAAAAGCATATTTTTATAATGTACTGTATTTATATTTTAATTATTCGACTAATGTAAAAATTGTATACTCCTATGTTATGGAATAAAAAGAGAAATATTGAATAGCTTTTCTAATATGAATTCACCTCTATAATAACATTAATACTTCTGACTGATTAAAATTTGTTATATTAAAATTCAGCGTTTTTTACATTAAAGTAATTATGAATAGAATTACTATTACATTTCAAAACGAATGTTTTTCCCGACAATTTTCTAGTCTAAATTGACCTTTTTAAAGTTTCATTTATTATTGATAATTACTAGAATTATTGAATGGTCAATATGTTTTTGTCAATGATAGCCAAAAGCAGAGAGAGTACCAAAGATAAAAGTAAGATTATGATTAAAGAACTCTGAACGCATCTTTTCAGTTAATGACATTTTGATTTAATGCTTCGAGGAAGGAGAAAAATAGATTTAAAGACCTTCGAAGGTGCATTGTTAAAAAAACCATTATTACATGTATTTAATGCTAAAAAATGTTATGAAAAAATAATGAAAACAAATGGAATGAATAAAATTTTATTTTTCTGACAAAGATTATAATCAAACAATAAACAAGGGCATAATTACACTATTAATAGCAAATATTAGCATTAATTAATAACAAATAATAAAATATAAGACGACATTTTGCAAAGTCGCGGATTAGAACGAATGTATAATTGATAAAAGTTGATCAATATAATAAAATTTAATTCAATAATAAAATATAAAAAAAAAAACTTTCATTTCGAAAATTGATATTTATTAATCTAAACAAAAACACAGAATGCATAATTTTAGTCATATTTACACAAATCATACTTTCATTTTGAAAATTGATATTTATTAATCTAAACAAAAACACAGAATGCATAATTTTAGTCATATTTACACAAATCATTTAATTTTTAAACAGACAAATTATATTCTACCTAACTAGGCACTAAATACTACTTTGACAGATAAATAGTGAACTAAAAATCTCAACTAAATTTTTTTAATATTCTTGGGTTATTTTTTGAGTTCTTATCATTCTTGTTTTTAATATAATTATTAAGAAGAATTTTGCCAATTGTTGATATTTTTTAATTATATAAAAACTTGATGTGAACAAGCAGTACTGAATTCATAAAATTCAGACATGAGATGCATATAAACTTAAAAATATCTCAAGTTGATTCTGGCATTTAAGAAATAATGATTCATATTTTTCTGAAATTAGTTCTAGAAATATTCTATAACATATCACAGTTATTTCCATAGTCAAAATTGATGGCTTCTTTAAACCTCCTCTGTCTAATTAATATAATAATCTTAAGTTATTGTTGATATCTACTGGAAACACATCATTGCTTTGCAAAATATCTTCACAAGAAATGCATGATATATTTTGACAAATTTTAAAAGATGCATATCCTGCAAATTTAAATGTTGATAAGACAGGACCACCTTTATAATTAGACCTGTAGCCTGGAACCGAACACTTCCTAGGCATACTAGTCTGAAATATTTAGGATATTGTTATTAAATATGGAATTAATGTGTGCCAAAATTCTAATTGAATCTGTAAATTAAAGATAAATAATTTTAATTTTCTAAAGAAAATAGGAAATCACAATCATATGAAAAACTTATCAATGCTTTAATGTTAAATTATTTCAATTAGAAAAGGCTTTCGACTATATTGTCGGATGGCTGAAAGCCGTACTAATAAACATCAAATATCTCGAAAGGGGAACCGCGGGATCCCCTATTTATTAGGGATTTTTGTCGATAGGAACCTTATCTATACGATGGTGAAGGAATTTTCTTGTCCCTTGGATATAACATTTGTACCCAATCAAATAAGGATTTAACACTTAAATCATTGTTTTAATAAATTCCAATAAAATTTAGTTTTAAGTAATTTCTGCCCAATTACACATTTATTTTGCTTATAATATGACATAATATGAAAAATAAATTTAGAGATAGGTAATACTAGATATAAATTTGTAAAAAATTCGAAATATTTGAACATAACTGATTAGGCCTATCAATAATGCTTCGAAAAAGGAAATATAAGTATTATATACCGATTTTAAGTCTAAAAACAATAAACTAAATGCATTTACAATTATTATCTCAGTTGAAACATAAGAAAGTGACGTTACTTCAAAAAATAATAATAAACTATATACAACATATATTTGATTGCAACAGCCATCTATCTATAAGTAAACGTTATCCACGTGATGGTACATAGCCAACTACCTTGATTCCGAAAATATCCGCTAAGATAGTTACTAGGCCAGTATTCAGTACAGTGGCTTTATAGGGACAGTGTGGACAATGGAAACTTCATGGCGGCTAGAGGGCGTGGTTTTACTGTAGCTACAGTTGAGTAGAATAGTATAGCATTAATTAATATCTGAATAAAACGTATTACTTTTCAATGAAATTGCAAAAATCGTTTAATTTCAGTTTTTTAAATTATTCAGCAAGATAAGAAAGTAATTTTAATAAATTTATTTTTAAAACGTAAAAAGAAAACTAAGGGAGAGTGAGATAATACCGCCACGTTAAGACAAAAACATTTTTATCGAGCATGAAAATAGCTGAAAATTATTTTTTTATATTTGAACACATTAATAACTTCTTTTTGTACCTTTTGATAGTTTTGGGAAAACAAATCTTCTCTTAAAACTTAGGTATATTAAAAAGAAAATGTCAAATCTTCTCTTACAACTTAGGTATATTAAAAAAAAAAAGTATGTGCAAAGTGGGGGTTTTGCCCCATATAGTGGGGTAATTCCGCCATGGCTCTGGGGTTATCCCGCTATAAGGAAAATCTATTAGATATAGGGTTTCTGTAAGAATGCCACAAAAAACGTATGTTTATTAGAAATTACAAAAGAGTTACAAGTATTTATAGACCAGCAATACAATTACCTAAATTCAGAGTTAAGTTATAAAAGAGGTGACTATAATAATAAGTGAAAATGTTTATTGGCATGTGCAAAAATAACAAATGTAATTCTCAGGACTCTCATATCCACTGCATTCAGAATGAGCCCACTTTGAACACATACTGCAGCGGTACCAAAGTTCGTTATTGATACCAAACTCTCCATAAATTATACATCTTTCAACATCAAGATCAAATAAACCAAAATCGTCATCACTTTCATTATCGTCACATAGAGTTTTCTCGTCAATATCTTCTGACGATGATGACGACTCATCAAAGTTGAGCTTCTTCCTGCCATAATTCTTAGTTGCTGTTTTTTTAAGACAGACTGCATTTTCTTGCCTTTTGCAATTTTGCTCTTAATATTGAGATTACTTCTCTTGGATGTTCTCTGTTTTTCATTTAATTTCTTCTGTACTTTAGTATCTTTCTTCTTTTCTTTTAACTGTTTTTGTAATTTTCTGTCTATCTTCAAGAACTACTTCATTGGTGTTGACATTAAAATAATTGAGTGCTAATTTCTAACTTTAGCAGTTTTGGTTTTGGGTCCAGAGTCTATTGGTGGCACCGGTGAGAGCTCTCCCATTCTTTTTCTGAAATCTGTTTCCGAGGATGTGCCTGGTTGAGGATTAGTGTACAAGTCTACTGGTAGTGAAGAAGTTCCACTGGCTACAATGGAATCTGCCATTTCAGAAGCAGCATTTTCATTTTCAATAACTACTGGTTGGATTAGGGAATGGGCAGGAGCAAAATCAGCTTCACTAAATTTGTTTGGTTGGTCTCAAAGCCAGAAACAGCTTTTTCTAAGGTAGCTACTCATCGTTTCTTTTTTCATACTTACCATCACTTGCTTGTAAATCTGCATTAAAAATGATCTATTATAATCATGCTGTCTTCCTATATTTATTAAATAGTCAATCTCCTTTTTCAACTCTTCTTCTGTACTGCTGTAGGCCAGCACTCTCTAAAAACGCTCCTGAATGCGGTTTTCTTATAATTCATTGGGTCATTCGACCATCTTGGTATTAATACTGGTTGATATGTTGGCTTACGATATACTTTCATTCTTCTTCCTTGTTTTTCATTCTTTTCATTCTTCTTCCTTGTTTTTCAATTTGTAGATCTAGGAAATTCTTTTTTCAGTGTAAGCCCATAGTTTTCCAATGTGAAGTCCTCCGTTATTTCATCTATTCTTTCATCACCTTTCCACATTATTAATACATCACCTATGTATCTCACATATAGTAACATGCTTGGTTGGAATTTATCTAGTTTCTGTTTTTCTACTTCTCTCAGTATTATTTCAGCTAATGTACCCGCGATTGGGCTCTCTATCGGTACCCCTCATACTTGTTTAAAAATTTTTCCTTGAAATGTAAAATAGGAATTATAAAATAGGAATTATTAAAATAGGAAGGAGATCGACTATTTAGTAAATATAGGAAGACAGCATAGTTACAATAGATCATTTTTAATGCAGATTTACAAGCAAGTGATGGGAAGTACACGATGCATTGCCTGCCCTCTATCGGATAAGTCCCCGTATTTTTTGATCACACCTTGTACTTCTACTGGCGTAGATTGCAGCCTTCCTCAATAAAATTTGTTTATCCTTCCGGATATTCTCTAAAGAAAGAAATTTTTACTGGCAAATAGCGAATTCTGAGCAGGAATCCATGAGAAACGAAGACTTTTGTTTTAATTGTTTGCAACTTCGGGTTTTGACTAGGAAAAACTAGAAATTCCGGACTTTGAATTAAAAATGTTTGGCATTTCGAGTTCAGACTAGAAAATACTAGAACGTCTGACGAGCTTTAGGGCGTTCTCATTTTGATTAGGAAATTCTAGTGTTTACTGAATTCGGGTTTGTCCTGTAACATATACAAAAACTTTTGAACCTTTCTCAAAAAAAAAAAAAAAAAACAGATTGAAATGGCTTAACAAATAATAATATAATTATGAAATAAATTTAAGATAAAATAATAAACAATATTTAAAGAAATTAATGTTATGCTATAACTGTAAATGGCATATGCACTACAAATTCTGACTCCAGTATTGCAATATACAATGGGTGATCAGTTAACGAACAAATCAGATATCGAATACTTTCGCGAAAGATTTTTATGTTCGGATAACGAACACGTCACAAAACTAACTGTGGGACCTGTGGTCTGACAAATGATAGGTTGGCTGGATGGCCATGTAGAAAAGTTGTGGATTATTATCCTGAAGGATCTGGATCCCACTCCTCCAATTTTTCAAGAGGGGTCCAGGCCTGGCCAAGCCCGATGAACCTCATCCTTCAACCATCCAGTTGACCCCATCGTGGGTGTTGCTCAGCCTGTGATGAGCTCTATGTAAGTAGTTGCTGCCAGATAAAAATATCTCATGTGGATATGACTGCTTAACTAACCTAACTGAATGATAGGCTTAGTCCTTGCACATCTGTGGAGATACAGGTAAGGATGGGAAAACAGTAGTTTTTCCCAATTAAAATGAACTCAGAGACAATTTAAAAAAAACAAAGATTTATTAAAGAAAATAAGAGAGAGATTTTACAGCATTTTCGTCTTAGAATGTTCCCATACCAGATTAGGTCAATAGGCTTGGGAGGATCTCTACCACGACAATGCTATTAATCACTTCCGAAAAATCCTGAAAATCTCTACCACGACAATGCTATTAATCACTTCCAAAAAATCCTGAAGGGGAGAGAAAAGTTTCTACAACAACAATGCTATTAATCACTTCTGAAAAATCCTGAAGAAGAAAGAAAATACCGATTATCGAAAGAAGATACCGATTATCGAACGCAAAATGGAATACTTCCATTTTGCGTTCGATAATCGGTATTTATTAAGTGTTCTAACATTTATGTACAGCGGAAGAGGATTTTGTTATTAAAAAATCAAAAGCCGCTACTATTTTTTAAATGAAGATCTAAGTTGTGTTTTTTCTTGACCCTGCCTAAGTGCTAAGGAGTTTCTCTTAAATCCTTTATGCAGGCTTTGCTTTCAAATTTCATTGAAATCTTCAAATTTGAACTTCTCATCATAGGAATATAGCATCTCAAAAACATCTTCAGAATCAACTTCCAAGTTAAGAAACTAAACCAAATACTACTAGTCAAACTTCTCCTAGGGGAAGTTTGGCTAGTAGTATTTGGTTTAGTTTGAAAAAGGTAATTCCCCTAATTACTGTGTATTGAGTATATTCCAAGTTAAGTTTGTTACTATAATATTAGAATTTCTTTATTGTCTAGAAGCAACAGAATCAACTTTTGTCATTTGGGTTCTGACTATCAATGAAGAAAAAAAATTTCTTCCAAATGGACTTCATTGTTTTGTCAACAACTTTTGCCTATGCCTGTCATAAGCCATTCACACTTTTCTTAAGATCTACTTTGTAGTTTTATGTTGCTTTTCTATCAAAGAAAAATAAGCCTGGCCACAAACCAGTAAAAAACAGAACAGGATTGTTGAGATCAAATAAACAAAAGAATATGATTTTCTCATGACTAATCAGTTCATGTTAACTTGTTTAATTACCAAATCATCTAAAGTTTGTTTAATTACTATGTGATTGTTAAATATAACTAATTCTATTCTATTTTGCCATGATTAATAGGTCTATAGTTAGCCTAAATGGCATTTAATCAATCACAATCAGATAATCAAAGTAAAATTGACTGAGGTGAAGAATGGGATTTGTGAATTAAGTCCAGATTTCTAATGAACTGCCACCCAGTTACTGGTTCCCTTCCAGAGCACATTACATTACATTATCACTCAGATCCCAACTGGCTGATTGGATAGATTTCAGTTGTAAATTGGATATCAGCATTGAATCTAAGATTCTGCAAAAGTTGAGCTTTCACCTACCAAAAAATGGAACTAGTAATATAGATTACAAAGCAAACAGTTAATCTTTTATTAGAATAAAGCAATAAAATAATTGTCAGATAAATAGCAACTATAATATTTATTAATAACAATTATATAGGATCATTAATGTACAACATATAAATTCAGTTCCACTTAGCAGCAACTGGAGCTGCTGCTAAGTGGAACAACACACAGTATACATTTTTTTTTTTTTGGACAACAAAGTCCAAAAAATATAGGCTCGGTTGCATAAAGTTAACGATTCGCAACTAACAACCATCGGTAAATATGGTGATCTTTACCAAGAGAAGATAACTTGCGGCTATTCCGTTGCATAAAAGTTTTGGCAAATGCTATGTCATAGTAACAATCAAAATAACTCCGCCTTCAAGTCTTCTTACGTGATTTGTCAAACATCCAATGAAAAAGTTTCTTACATTGGTGGAAGTAGATTCTAGTGACGTAGAAATATTGAATGTTGGGAAGAGATGAAAATGACGTCTACTTTAAATTTTTGAAAGCCAAAGCGAATTTTATTAAAATTATCTTGTATCTCATTTATGTTTTATTTGTATAGTTTAGTTATAGTTGTATTTGTGTTTTCATAAAATAAATTTTAATTAAAAATTTGAAATTATCTAACAAGGAAAGGGCCAGACGTTGTCATCACCGATTTTCTTCAAACTTGGTACATTAGTAAAGGATCGTAAACACAATAAAATCTTTAAAGTAGTAAAGTGCAACCCTCAAGCATTTTTGCATTCATGCAAAAATTGCATTTAAAGTCTTCTTAGCAACGTATATATCAATAATTTTAACATTATTGATATACTCTGAGATGGCGTAGTAGTTATCGTGAGCTTCTGTAGGCTAGTTAGATCATGGTTTAATCCTCAGTAGGATTTTTTTCCTTTCCATGTTTTACTGTTTTTTATATTTTTATATTAATATATAAATTTTTTAATATTTATCATTATATTATATACTGAAGTAGTTCAATTGTACCTGAAGAATTCCTTGAAGATTCACTCTATTTAATACAGTATATAATTTGTAACAAACACAAATTTAAAATACCGTATATACTCATGTATGAGCCAAGGTTTTTTTCTCAAAAAAAATTTCTGAAGTTGGGGGGTCGGCTTATACACGGATCAAAAAAATCAACTTTTTTTTTTTTGACTGGAAAAATTGAAGTAATAAGCAAAGCCATAACTTATTGAACATCTGAAGATAGGAAGGAAATTTTGCAATAATTCATTTAATATGATACCACGTAAAATTTTATTTTACCCCGATGTTACCCCGATGTTCGAGTGTGTCGCGCCACTGACTCCAACCTGTCTATATACCATAATCAGATAGATGACGCCGTGCTACCCGATACGACGCGACTCAAAAACTCAACAATCAATCAAGAATCTTATCTAGGTTTCATATTTGAGTAAAAAAATATATTTATTTTTCATTATTATTAATTAAGAATGTTTTTAATTCATTCGCTAGTAATCGATAAATACTTATTATATTTAACTCATCGATGATTTAATTAAAATAGATTAAAAAGTAACTAAAATAATGTTTAAAATTACGGAAAAGTAATAATTATTTAAAATCTGAACTGAAAAATAACTTTAGTCTATCAAAAAAGTCATCGTAAGCAAAATCAAAACTTCGAAATTGCACGCTAACATCTAGAAATCACGTTGCATACATCATCCTAATGGTATATGACATCATCGTTTCGGTGATCCACTCATTTTAAAATATGATCAAAGATTTGATTTGAATACGAATTCAACTCAACTATAGGGAAAACGAAACTTCGAACGGTCTCTTGGGAGTTGTGTGACATAGACGTATTCTAATGGAATTTTTAATGTGATGATATGAACTTTTTTTAGAAAAGAAAAGAGCTTTTCTTCGTCCTTTGCTCTTGATCTTGAGCATAAAACTACATCATCTGCATCTAGCATGTTCCAAGGCGCTTCTTCCCTAACCTTTTTGCGCATAAAACTACATCATCTGCATATAGCATGTTCCAAGGTGCTTCTTCCCTGACCTTTTCTGATAGGACATCTATCACTGTGTTGAACAGATAAGGGCTCAGTGCCGAGCCCTGATGGAGACCCACTCTCACTTCAAAGCTGCTCGTTTCTCCCAGGCAGGTTCGTACTTTCGTCTTGGTTTTCCTATACATTTCTTGGATTAACTGGACATATTTCTCTGGTGCCTTTCTAACTCTGAGGCTTCTCCAAACTTCTTGTCTTGGCACTCTGTCATATGCCTTTTCCATGTCGATGAAGACCAGGTGGAGTTCTTGCTATTTCTCTCTGAACTTCTCCAGAAGAAAATTCAGGCAGAAGTCTCAGGAAGAAGATTGCATCAATGGTTGATTTTCCTGGCATGAAACCAAACTGTTGACCCCCAATCTTAACACTTCCTCTCAGTCTTTGTCCAGGATTCTCTCCAAGATCTTCATGGTATGTGACATTAGTTTAATATATTTTTTTTAAAGACAATAGTGGCTAAATAATCTAGTAAGGCGTCCCCCATACGGTGGCGCCCTGATGCTGTGGATCACTTGCATCATGCTGTGGGCCGGCTCTGCTGATATATTTAATGTTCGAATATGTACTGTATTTGCATCAAATTTATAAATACTTAGCGAATGTATTAGGCTCAGCCTGATATTATATCCCTCTCGAGGGCGCCCTGCCTTGAAGTGGCGAGGGGGCTTACTGGCTGTCACTATGCCTGTCCCTGTTCAGCAGGGCCGGTACGTCCATAGTGACAGGGAAAAACTAAGAAGTTGCTAATTTCTTGGCGAAATTCAGGCGACGACGACCCCCACCCCACACCAAGGCGCTTCGGCTTTCCACTCTGGAGGACCCGGGTTCGAGTCTCGGATCTTCACTCTGGAGGACCCGGGTTCGAGTCTCGGGTCCCACCCCTTGAAAAACTCTGGAGGACCCGGGTTCGAATCTCGGGTCCCACCCCTTGAAAATACTTATCATGGGGTCCGGGCCCGGCCCGTCGTCCTCGTCCTCCACAATCCGGCTGACCCCTCCGCAGGGGTGGGCAGTCTGTGAAATCTAAATCCATGTCCTCCACAATCCGGCTGACCCCTCCGCAGGGGTGGGCAGCCTGTGGAAGTGCTGACCTCTCCGCAGGGGTGGGCAGCCTGTGGAAGGGCTTGTTTCGCTCACCACATAGTATTCTACCAGAAAGACCCCTCCGCAGGGGTGGGCAGCCTGTGGAAGGGCTTGTTTCGCCCAGCCCCTCCGCAGGGATGGGCAGCCTGTGGAAGGGCTTGTTTCGCCCCGCCTCCGCAGGGGTGGGCAGCCTGTGGAAGGGCTTGTTTCGCCCCGTCTCCGCAGGGGTGGGCAGCCTGTGGAAGGGCTTGTTTCGTCCCGTCACATAGTATTCTACTAGAATGGGGCCCGGCCCGTCGATCCCCGTCCTCCACCATCTGGCTGACCCCTCCGCAGGGGGGCGTCGATCCCCGTCCTCCACAATCCGGCTGACCCCTCCGCAGGGGTGTATCCTGTGGAAGGGCTTGTTTCGCCCCATCACTTAGTATTCTCCCTGAATGGAAAGTGACGTCATCTGTTAACAAAGTTTTCTACAAGGTCCCAATCCCAAAGTGTCGTACCGTGCCGAATGAATGGTGGAGGGATAGAAGCCGTTACGGTGCCCACCCGAGATTTGGTCTAGCTCGGGCTGACTGCGTTCATCCACAGACCGGGGAAGCTTGCTTCCCTAGGGAATCGCAAAACCTCGGGAGTTGATTCGAGCGATATTCGGCTACGGCAAGGCGCCAGAGCCCGGCGTCGGTCGATATCATCTCCATGGTGGCCCATCAGTCAGGCGCTGACAGTGGGCTGCATCAGTGATCGAATCGGGAGAGATTCTCGTCCTTTCCAGATGGGCTGGACCACGCAGTCACGCGTTCCACCCTCCCAATGCGATTATTAGTAAGGGCTCTGCTTTCTAAGGAAGATTCGGCGATACCTTCCTTTTCGACCATCCAGCGGGCTGTCGCGATTTTGTGGCGGTTGTGCCCGAGCTGTGTCCTAAGGTGATCTGTTTAAGGAGAACTGGTAGTAGCAAATCCGTTCAGCCTCTTTGTGTTTTCGATCCGTTTGTGGACGAAGACGATTCTCGGCAAGTAAAGGTAGCTTCGGCGACACAGTGCACGAGGTACGAACACTGGGTACGAATACGACGGTCTTACCCCTAGGCTTGGCAAACTGAGCGAGTCTGCACCCGAGTGGCAGGCAATGATTTAGCCGAGATTATTCTCGCAGATGTACTTTTCCTGTAATACCCTAGTAGGTGGAGCAGGGGAGCGGCCTTTGGCCTGTCTCAGAATACAAGATGATATTCCTATCACTCAATCAGTTTCCACGAACACTATTGAAAAATATTATAGCTGAATATAAAAATATAATAAAATTTTAATTTCTAAATTATACGAAAACAATATTATTTTGACTTATGAATATTACAAATAACGTTTAACAATATTCTTAACATAAAATTTAAAGTAATATTCTTAATGTAATAAAAATTACATTTATATTTTACAATAAATAATTTAAAGTATATCAATTTAATATTACATTAATTTTTTGATATTTTTAACGTCTTGTTTAATCCTAATGTCAGTAATATTAACACACTGTAACATACTATCAATTTTTTCAATTTGATTTGATTGTTCTAGTCCAATTTCAATTGCAAGAGATTTTAATTGTGAAACAGTTGCATTTAATTCTTCTAGTTCAGCTCTGGTCATAGTTTTTCTAATTTGCTTGTTTGTTTCTTCATAATTTGGATTCTGTACAATAGTACTGCAACTTGCATCTGCAAATTATATATATATATATATATACACACACACATATATATTTGTATTTTTTGTAGATTTTAAGAAATTTATAGTAAATAGAAAATTCATTCTTTTATAGGTATTCCTCTAATTATGAACATAACTTGTACCAAAGATTCATTTGTAAATTAAAATGTCCTAACTCAAAATTTATTCATACTGGTATACTAAAATGAGAAATACTGAACTGATTCTGTATACAGTAATTTCCTGATTTACGCAAATAATTGGGACAGAAGTTTTTTATGTAACTCAAATTTTGCATAAATTGAAAAAATAATATTTTATAAAAAATTTTGAATCAAACTCCCTAGGCTAAGTGGACTATGGTAATTGCATATTTTTAGTCTGGGAACATTATGGCACCATATTGTTGGAACGATATCATACAGTAATAATTGTATCAATCAAATACTTTTGTATTATCAATGATTCTTAAGATCAACAAACAATATAAGAAAACATAAATCAATATAAAATTTGAATTATTATAAAGAGAGTATCTATAAATTATGTCATGCTGTTAGGAGAGGGAGGGGTAATAGATATGTCATGATAAATGACATATGAGAGGAAGGGGGTCATGCAAATTGTGATATCATACCATAAAATTATTATATTGATAGTGTTACATTTCTGTGATTAAAGTTTTTTCATAAAATATAAAATTTTTATGCTTAATTGTTGGAAAAGAATATTGTATTGTACAGTAATATATTTAGAAATACATTTGTTATAAAATGCAAGATATATCTAGTTCTAAGACATTTATATCCAGTTGTTTGAAGTTTTATTTTAAATTAAAGAATACAGTGAATACAGTATATGTAATAAAGTGCTAGTGTAAAATAATTCCTCTTTTGAACTATTGTATTTTATGTTTTTTGCATAAAATCAGAGAAAAATTTTTAACTAGTAGGGGAGGGAATCTTTAAATTTGTGATGCCATGATCAGGGGATCAAGCTTGGTGTGATGAAAAATGATGAAGAGGAGAAGGACTTTGTGCTTGAAATAGCATAATGCAGTTTATAGATGATCCCAAATTAACATATTCACAATTATAACTTATAAATGAATTAAATGTTTTTGAAATAAAGTAGATTTATGTAATACAGTACATAAATTGAGTACTATATTGGTATAAGTCAAGGAGAAGCTGTATGTTATTGATTAAAAAATTAGCAGTTTCTTATATCACTGCATCATATTAATAATCCAATGAAATAAATATCCATACTCAAACTAACTGCTCAAACTCTCCAATACAAAACAATAAACATAAGCACTATACACAGTAGAGAATAATCTCAATAAATCATTTATTTCAGAACTAACATTTTCGGCATCTTCTGCCATCTTCAGGTTCTTATTCGAAACAATTTCGAATGTTAATCGTTCTTTATAAAAGAATTCAGAGTTCTAGAAATATTAAATGTAAAAATAAAGATAAACATAAAATAAAAATACACATCGTTACCATGGTTACTATTTTTTCTTTTGCAATCGGCATGGGAAAAAATTACTTAAACAAAAATCATCATAATAATATAAAACGTGAATCAAATAGCTGTACAACATATATGATATGAATATACGCATAACATACGTTTATGATAGACTGTTGTTGTACAGCTATTTGATTCATGCTTTATATTACGATGTTGATTTTTATTTGTTTTCTAAGTAATTTTTTCCCATGCCAATTGCAAAAGAAAATATTGTAACCATGGTAACGATGTGCATTTTTATTTTATGTTTATCTTTATTTTTACATTTAAATTTTCTAGAACTCTGAATTCTTTTGTAAAGACCGATTAACGTTCGAAACTGTTTCAAATAAGAACCTGAAGATGGCAGAAGATGCCGAAAACGTTAGTTCTGGAATAAATGATGTTTATTGAGATTATTCTTTACTGCGTATAGTGCTTATGTTTATTGTTTTGAAATAAATGTCTGATTCTAAGACAAATATTTTTAGAAAAACTTTATCTTCTTGAAATATTAGGTTAAAATATTATATAAATAGATAATTTATAATACAGTGAAATCTCACCTAACGGACACCCCTCAAAAGCGGACACGGACACTTAAATTTCCATAATAACAGACAATAAAAACTAATAAATGTACCATATTACAGCTCAAAATTGAAAGACGAACGAAAATCGTGAAAAAATTTTTTTAATTTTAATAGTGATTCCACAGGATTGAAATTAATAGCGGAAGTAGAAATGCATCTGGAGAATTTTTTATTTTTAATAGTGATTCCACAGGATTGAAATTAATAGCGGAAGTAGAAATGCATCTGGAGAATGAAGTTCAAAAACATAAAATAAAACAAAGTAAGATGTCAGATTTTTTCTCCAAAGTGTAGAATAGTGTATACACTCCTGAGATTACATTCATATTTTATAAATTTTTATAAAATATGAATGTAATCTCAGGCAAAATATTAATTTATAATCTATCTTCTTTATGTAAATTATATATTTATGTTTTAATTTCTTTACTGTTTCAAGCTACAGTATACAGTATTTGTTTATTGTTTGTATGTTGGTATTGCGAAAGATAGTATAAATAAATAAATAATGATTAAAATAAACATTTAATGCTAAATTTATCGACTTTGTTACTCATATAACGCGAAAATTCGTATCATGCTAAATCACACCAAGCGAAAAAATGGATGGCTCAGATGACCATTATCCTCAATAGCGGACAAATTTCTGTTCCCCAGAGGTGTCCGCTATTGAGAGGTTTCACTGTATATTTATTAATTTTGATATCGTAGTTTTTATACTTTTATATAAATTTTGAACTTTAAAAAGTTCAAAAATAAAAATATATTCACATACACAAATATTCATAATTAGAGAACACCTGTTATCTTTGGTTATAAAATACTAACTTGTAGAATTATTCCATGGAAGAACATTCTTAGTAAATTTAAGTTTATCTGGAAATAAGTTAATTAAAGGAATTTGAAGATCTGATAAAGAAGGACATTTGATTGCAAAATCAAGAATATTTTCTCTCCTATAACAAATTTGCAATTCCCAGCTTGAAGCAATCTGTAAAAACATTATATAAAAATTAAATTCTCATTAATACAATAAATTTAAAATAAATTAAATACCTTTATGTATTCAACATCATCATTATTAAAATTTTCAATAGGTCTAAATTTATCATCAAAAATTTTTAACTCATTATCTTCATTTTGCAAGATTCCATTGCACCAAATTCTTTTATCATCATTAGCTTGTACAAAACAGTATACAATTGGATATTGATTATCTTTTCTCTTTATAATTTTTCCTTCTTTTTTAAGATTAGAATATTGATTCTGATTCAAACCTAATGTCCATGTCATTAACCCTATTAATTTTTCAGCAATAGTTAAATCTGAATTGATTTTATCCATGACTTCTGCAGCATGATCTAACTGTTTTCCTTGATGATTTAACATCAGTGAAGTTGCAACTAATGTTTTTTCAGATTCTTGAGAAAGCTGTAGCAATTCTTTTCCAAGTTCTGTTTTTCCTTCTTTAGCTATATGTAATTTACTTTGAGAATATTTTCCAGAATAAACATAATGATTCCAAAATAATTGTAGCACATTAAATATAGAATCTCTGTTATAAAAAGATGCAAACCAATGAGCTACACATCCAGTCATTATCACCACAGAACCAAATATGAATGAGGAATTCTTTCGTTGTATTGAAGTAATATCATCTAAAGTAAGATCAAGACATAAATTATCATCTTTCATTTCATTTTCATAAAATTGCAATTTAGCTTCTTTTAAAATTAATATTCCATGATTCCATTTTTTAATTTTTAGATTATAATATGATGCTGATGTTTGCAATATATATGATGGAAGTTGATCCTCATCCATTCTGTTAATTGCATTACATCTGGAAAAAAATATTTTAAAAATGTACTAAGAATCAGATAACAAGAATTATAGAAGTTATGCATATAAAAAATTATTAATTAAATTATTTAAAAATGTATTATTAACGTCAATATATTAATGCAGAACAGTGCCAGATCATTGCCTAGGGTAAAAATTATGAGGGGGGCATGAAAATGCAGTTGCAATTTCAAATGCAAGCTTAATTATATTTATCTTGACAATAGTTTGTGTTGTAGAATCAGTCTATAAAGACATAATGGTGTATTTTTCTAACAGATAATACTTATCAAGGGACAGAGAAATCAGAGCAAACTAAATAGCAATACAAGACCAGGTAACTACAGAAAATACATACTGAAAGACAACACATTAACAAACAACACTTGTAGGAAATGCCACATAGCACCCAAAACGATTCAACACATTACGTCTGGTTGCAAGCTACTTGCACAAACAGATTACCTGCACAGACACAATCAAGTAGCAAACATAATACACCAAAAGCTTGCAACCAAACACAAATTAATAAACACACTTACACCATACTACAAATACATACCAGACACAATCCTATAAAATGTGACACACAAGATGTATTACAACAGAACAATCCTAACAGACCAGACATCACTCTCAGACAAGCAAACCAAAGTTGCCTATATTATAGACATCTCAATACTAGACACACATAATATCCAGGATGCATTCACCCAAAAAATTAGCAAATACACAGAACTCTCACAAGAAATTAAGTGTCTCTGGGGAATGCAAAAGATAGTCACAGTACAGGAGTAATCCTCACACCTACACAAAAGCCTCAAAACATTAGATCTACATCCTAAGACATATGTAACACTACAAAAAGCATCACTACTCAATACATGCAACATAGTAAGAAAGTTTCTCAGTACTGATACAGACAGTTAGTTATCACACAATTAAGTTTCACTAATAGTCATTTCTTGACTCAAGTCCAACATGGCACTTTACCCCAGAGTTACTCCACATTGCTGTACCACCAATAATAATAATAGTAAATTGTATATTCATTATTATATGAATATACATTATTTTTTATTCCACAGTAAACTATATTACCCTATATTAAACTTCTAATACTGTATTTAGTTAGATTTTGCATGACTTAATATATATTTAAATTTTTCAAATGAATGCTTCAGTCTTTTTGAAGATTAGATACTGTTCTTAAGGGAATTTATGTGAAATGATATAAGACAAAGACCTCTAATGTTTTTGCTGATGAACTTGTATATGGTTATCAACAAAAACTTCTAATAACTATACTAAACTAAAAAAAATCATCATCTATATACATTTTTTTATAAACTGAAATTCTTAGAAATATAACTGATAAGGAGATATGCATTTATTAAATCATGTGAAATACATTTTGTATCTCAAAGATATCAATTTCAATATTATGAAATGATTTTTGGTATCAGAACTGTTATAAAATATACTTTTCATTGTGAATCAGTTCCTAAGAGTTTTTTCCAAGCCAAAAACACCTTCTGATTAAGAATGAAGTTTTTATTTTGGAATACAGTACTTTATATTAGCAGTCCCAAAAATTTTTTATTCATGCATCCCTTTGTCTTACTGATAAAGGGGTAAATGATTAAAAAATTTATTACTATTATCATTTACTGATAAAAGATGTGTGGTATTTTTCTGGGTAAAAGGGAATGTGTGATCCCCTTTTATCAGTAAATGATAATAGCATGCACTCCATACAACAGATATAGGCCTATGTTATGGCAGGGAAAAAATGTGTATTTGAAAATATCTTGCATACTCCTAGAATTGCCCACACCACATTTGAGGACTACTACTTTATATCATATCCATTTTATCTATTCACAATCAATACATAAATTTAATTATTATAAATGTCATATCAATCACTGAAAAAAGATTCAAATTTTATTTTATTTTTATTTTCATCCCATAGTAAAGAAATATTAATAACTTATAGTGAAAGTTATGTGTTTTTAATTTTAATTATAGAATTGATGTTTCTTTAATTTCGTTGTATTCTAAATGTTATTATATGAATATGAGAATATTCGAATTCGGTTATAAAGAATTCAATATTCGAATCTTATGTATTAGAAACTATTAACTGTAGGAGCTGATGATGGTGTGATAACACCGAAAACGTTTCTCAATAAAAGTTCATTTGAAAAATTTTAATGTGTGTTTTGGTCTGCTCAATGGTGCTATAACTTCCAGAACTTGATAAATCACAGATTAGTTGAGACAGATAGGACATTCTCATAGACTCTATTGTATACAAGAAATGAAGGAAGTGCTTCTATGGAGAGTATTTGAAATGAACTCAACTATTAATAAAAATGATGTTTTAATCTATTGAAACTTTTAATTAATTCAACTATTAATAAAAATGATGTTTTAATGTATTGAAAGTTTTAATTATAAAAGTTTTTTAAAAAATGATGTTTTAATCTATTGAAAGTTTTAATTATAAAAATTTTTTGTAATACAAGAAATGAACGAAACGCCTCGAACTCAACTATTAATAAAAATGGATTAATCTATTGAAAGTTTTAATTATAAAAGTTTTTTTGTAATAAAACTACGCATAAGATTCGTAGAAACAATAAACCGACCTTCCACTATCTACAACAAAAGTGAAATGAGTAACGCCCATGGTAACACCAGGTATTGCCAATAGTGGCAGCATCTTTGAATAAGCGAAGTGTCCCATCTGTATCAACTAATCTGCGACTATTATAGTTATGCATTCTATTCTAAAATAGAACTCTTATCATAGGTTCTGTTAAATTACATTTGAAATTCAAAATATTCTATTGTGCATAATATATAAAACAAGGATGAAATCCTTTACAGTTGATTGGATTTGTAGACATTTTCCTCTAGAAATTGATAGATATAAAACAACTTTTAATATAACCAAAGTATAACTTGCCAAATCTATAACAGGATAAATACTATGCTGTTAAAAGCATTCAAAATAAATCATAAAATATGTACAATATATAGATATTTAATACACTTTGCATAAATTTAATACATCTGTGTGTCATAAACTGGTCATAAATTTGTTTGATCACAAAGTAATTTTAAAATAAGGCACTCCTTAATGTCACACTACTGCCTCATCCTTATTTTGTGTTAGTTTGATGTATTTCTACACTTCAGATAAGGCACATTGTTTGTATAGATTAGCTGTATTAGTTTGTATTACTTAATAAATACTTAAAATTAGTTCTAATTCAGTAAATGAAAAAACACACATAAAGCAAAGACGAAAATGCTGGGAAAAAAGGTTCACAGGAATCTAACTCTATATTTCATGCAGATACAATGGTTCAAAATATTCGCGAAGAATTTACAGAACATAACTACAGCACAGGAATCTAACTCTATATTTCATACAGACACAATGGTTCAAAATATTCGCTAATTCAGTATTCGCAAAGAATTTACAGAACATAACTACCACGAATAACGAGAACCGACTGTGCATATATATATATGTTCATGTTCCGCAAGTAATTTTCAATCAATATAAAATATCAATTGAATGAACGCACGATTCTCGAATAAAGATCAAATGCACCGATGAGCGCTCAGTAATAAGTTTAATCTATATTCTTTTTATCTAATCTATTAATGTTTTTATATATCGTAAAATGAATAAATAATACTAGAAATTTCCCGCTCATATAAATGAGCGGAAATATACTTTTGTAATCTAATCAATAAAATACTTTATATAACAGCATATTGTATAATAATAGCTTATCTTGAAAATTTATTTACTTATTTTATTAAGCATTAGTTCAAATGTGTAGTAATTGCACGGGGGCCCGACGAGGCTGCACCCCACGAGTGCCGTGCTCCCGACGGCCCCACTCCACGGGTGGGCCTGCGGGGCCCAGGCCCGTGGGTCCCGGTTTCATCTCCCGGGTCGGCCCACGGGGCCCCGTGGGTGGGGCTGCACCGCCCACCGATTAAGAGGCCCCCGTCGGGTGGGTGCCCACTCCAACAGGCCCGGGCACTTGGGGCTCGGTTTCATCTCCCCGGATTTAATACAAGAATCGCAATTAAGCAGAAGTGATGTCTTTTGAGCTCTAGAAGGCAAAGAGAATGTTGTCAGCGGTTGCACCCAGTTTCATCTCCCCACGGCACCGGGATCCCCGTGGGGTGGTGCTGCACCCCCATGAAGGGGATAGTTTACAGCATGATGAATGGTTATAATTTTTTTTTGTGATAAAATATAAGCAAATTTCATTTCAGATATGTATTATACCACCATCGTAATTATGGATATAGAACAGGCTTAACTGCAAATTCTACATAAAATTTCCTTTAAAATAAAATATCCAATGAAAAAGTTAAATAAGGTGTGAAAAGATTAGCTGAACAGTATCCTGTATCATAATCAGTAATAATTCTTTTAGCTAAATAATTCTGTAAAAATCCAATAATAGTAATGCAGGTAAGTTATCTGTTGCCCCTTT
>AYEL01070874.1:0-23670 GCA_000484575.1 Olivierus martensii | reverse complement strand
GTGCCTTGGTAGTCTAGCTGGTAAGGCGTCGGGACGGTAACCCGAAGTCCCTGGTTCGATTCCAGGCCAAGGCAAATTTTTAATTTCGGGAAATTAGTAAAAATTAAAGTTCAATTATTAAATAATAGATGGCGCCACCTTAGCCTAAATTTAAATTATTAATTATTAATCCGATAGATAGTGGCACCATAGTGTAAATTTAAAATTAATTACTAATTTGGCAGTTAATCCAAAAAATAACCACTGGGGGAAGTTTGGCTTATTTAGAATCATTAAATATGGTGTTTCATTTTATTTTTTTTTTTATCTTATGGAAAAATACAAAAATAAATCCATAATGCATTACAATAAATTGGTTACAGAAATCTTATAAAAGGACATCTCTACTGTTTTCCTTACTCTGAGAAACAATCCTATTCATATTTGTGGGTGGATAAGTTCTTTAATTTCTTGCATTAGTATTGTAAGACCAACATGTGACATGACAATTCTTGTTAGTGAGTAAATCAAAATTCTCATGAATGCACTTTGATACTTAGCTCTGCCAAACTTCTAGCTTTGGGCACTTTTTCTTGGACAATTCTTGAATTGGCCATTGATTGTCAGGCACATCATGAATTGACCGGCTAAAGCCTGAAATAGTCATAAATTCTTATATATTTCAGGTTTTGGCCAAATCTAGAAGTGGTCAGCCATTTCACGAATTGGCTAGATGTCGGGCATAGACTGTGACATATACATATATATGTTTTGATATAAATATTTTTAATTTAAATATAATTTTCTAATAAAAATAGTGCCCATAGATGCGTACGACTTTTTAACTGCTCTGAAAGGCTATAACTAGAAAGAAGCTTAATACTAGTGCACATGAGCAGGCCACTTAATCATATAACACACACAAAATTTTATTTTCAGTAATGTTTTCGGCTATAGTATGCCCTCATCAACTTACACATTCAATTACTGTTTAGTTCTAGAACATAGAACTTGGTTCAAACATACGAATTCTTTAACATTTGAAAATTAAAACATCTATGATGTCATATTAACTACAAAGCTTAAATAGAATATGACATCATAATCTTAATTGAATATGTAAGCTGATGAGGGTATACTATAGCTGAAAACATTACTGAAAATAAAATTTTGTATGTGTTATATGATTAAGTGGCCTGCTCGTGTGTGCTAGTATTAAGCTTCTTTATAGTGCCCATAGTTATTGCTTATTTATGATATGAAAGCATCAGTTATTCAGCACTTTTTTAATAAAATGTTAAAACCACATATTGTTAGAATTTTTTGTTGATATTTTGTTAACATTCATTTAATTACAAAGAGCACAATAAAATTATATTGATGAAAAATATTAGAATTATGTTTTGAGATGACAGTAAAATAATATGTTCTACTTTCATCTTGAATTTTATCTTGAAACCATCTAGAATTTTCATCTCGAAACAAAGACAAAATATCCTTCATAATGTCAGTGAAACAACTTATTTCACACTCATTTTGGAGAATTTTCTGGGAAAACTTAGTTCCATAAACCAAGAATGAAATGAGAGATTTCACCTGAGTAATCAATAAATAAAAATAAGGAACTATGGATGCTGAAATATCAGCAGGCTGGCAGAGTTTCAATCTTTTTAATGTCATCAAATATTGGTCATTAAAAAAAACCAAATATCTTAATCTCAATCTAATTAAAATTTTAAACATAAGTTAAAAAGAACCAATAACTAGCACTAAAGCAGTGTTAACTACTTCAATTACAGTTTATGCTAACACCACCATACCTAAAACCATTAAACATTTCTTTGACAAAAAAAATAAGATTTTATAGAACGATTTATAGAGATTCACAATAGCCAGTTTTGATAAATATTTTTTTTATAATGACTTTACTTAGCTTTATTAATTATTCTTTATTATTTTGCTATACAATTCATTTGTAAAATTAATAAATGATGAAATAGATTATTAATATTATATATATATAATTCATTTACGTAATACCTGCTTATACTCTAACTAATTCGTAAAACTTGAGCTCGTACTGAGTTCTCAGTACGAGCTTAAGTTTGTGAACCTGATGATGGCCACCATGAAGGCTGAAAACGTTCGTTCTTAACTAAATAAATTTGATGTGAATTATTCTCCACTGCTATATAGTGCTTTTATTGCATAAGAATATATATAATATTAATAATTATGTTATATTATATTATATATATTATATAATATAATATATAATTGATATTATGTATATTATATAATATCAAGGGATTAAATATGGCAAGATTAATTAGGATTATTGGATTGAAATAGATTGTTCTTTTGTTTCTGTTTTATGTAGAATCCTCATTTTATATAATGCATGTCAGTTATCAGAAAAAATATAAGTCAGTTTTAAAATCAGCAAAGTTGTTATAATGGCTGCGTTCAGCAGACTCAACGGTTCTAAGTGAGCAGATGAGTTGTAGTGGTAGCAGTTTATGTATGAACGGCAAGTAGTAACAGGGGACACAGTTATTGAAAGAAAATGGTGCCTGAAAATTGTACTTGCAATAGCAACTGAACTTTTTAGCTTGGACATAGAGCAGTTATATTCTTATCATTTGATTGATATTTATTTTCTGTTAGATTTTCATGAAGCAATGTTGGTGCATCAATACTATCCCTAACCATTAAATTCGTATACTTTATATATAAACATCTGCTCGTTTGGATTAGTAACTTCGATGGGCACAGCCATCTTGAAACAATTCAACATATTGAATAGTAAGGTAAATGAAATCTGCTATCAAATGTGACATCACTCACTCAATAGGTTCGATAGTAGTGCTACCTCGAAGACACGTTCAGTAGAAAATCTCTCAACTCTCCATTCAGTGCAGCTCCTGATAGACTCAACAAACTGTTGAGTCTATCAGGAGCTGCACTGAATGGAGTTTGCATTGGCTGTGTTCAGCCAATGCAAACTCCATTCAAAATTATAGTAACTGTGAATAATTAAAAAATTTTGGCTTTTTTCTACATTATATTATTTTTATTCTTTGCAGATTGATGTAAATTGATAAAAGACTATACAAATAATATAAAATTAAATATTTAATTAAAAAGTAAAAATATCAATTGAAGTATGTATTTTTTATGGAAATTGATTTACCAAATAAACCAAACCATTGACTTCTTAAAGATTTGTTTTGCAAAACATCACATCTTGAAAATATGTCAGAAATTTTTGGTTGATAACTTATTTTATTCACAACAGAAAAAGATAGAACCTTCTTAAAAAACTACATAAATTATTACAATCATTGTATACCTCTTAAAGATATTAATATAACTATAGGAAAGCATCTGCAATATTCTATTCACTCTATCAGATAGCAAATTTTACAGCCTTTGGAGAAATGTTTCAAAGATTTTGTGAAAATTATGTAAGAATTTAAACTAAGGAAGTTGAAATAATTTTAATGTAAATATGCACATTCATCAAGAAAGGAACATAATTCATGGAACATAAATTTTGTTTATAACTTGGATACTGTTGTTATTTTACTTCCAAAAGTATTAAAATAATTTTATATAACTTCTTCTGTTCTTTGTTCTCTCAATACTTTTATTTATTTTAAGTCCAAATTTAATAAGCTCTGTATTTTGTAATATATTTCATAACTGTACCAATTAGAAATTTCTTATTTCACAGATTGAATGTAAAGTTTTGATTATAAAGTAAGGGTTTTTGGTGTAATCATTGCCATCTTGAAATGCTGCTGTGTTATGTTAATAAATGTGTAATTTTGCATAATATTGGTTGTTAGAGCATTCTAGTATCATATTGTTTAAAATTATTGAAGAGTTTTTGAAATTTTGAGAAATTTGAAAAAGAAATTTCACATTCATAAATTACAAATATTTGTAAATAGAATGTTTATAACTTGAAGAGTGCATGTATACACAAAATTATGAATTTATTAAAAATAAGTCAGGTGCTGCTACATGCATAATGGACTTATTGTAAGTGGTGATAGTATTAATAATAAGAATCCTATTTAACCCTTTCAGTGCTGAGATTTCAAATTCTACCTGTAATTGCATGCCAGTGATTGATTAAAAATAAATCTAATTAAAATGAAAAAAATTAAATTTATATCATCTCACTTAATTTTGGTAGAAATCTTTTGTTGAAATTTTCAAAATTTATAGCATGTTTTGCCTTCTATAACAGTGTAAGTTTTTTTTTTTTTTGAAATTTTATTTTCCAGAACTTTTCATTCTATATATGAGATTGCAGAAAACATGATTTTTTTATTAAAAAATTTTAGCCATCCAATGAAATGGTTGATATTTTTAGATAATCTTATTTGCTCTGAACAAAATAAGCCATGGATGAAGAAATTTAACTGAAATTTTCAGAAATTATAAAAAACCAAGAGTTACATAACTTTCATGAATGAAATTACATCATATAATTATTATAAAATTACATAAATTCAATGAAATATTGTCGTTTTTATTAATACTTCATATTTACTTATTCTTACATCATTTGTAGAATTTTTAGTAGTGCTTTTTATAAATTTTTTAATTTATATCAAAAAATCTTAACATATATGAAAATGTCAAGAATGTGCATTGTTTTCAAGCCAGGAATTGCTTAATGAAGTTTGTCTTGTATGTTGGTTAGGGATTGTTTCCCAGGATTCTGGAATCCCAGATCCCGGTTGATTTTGGCTGCGGGATTTATCCCGGGAAATTTTCTTTATCCCGGGATTTCCCGGTCTGAATTACTAACTTCAATAATCAATACTTAGTCTTACATAATACACATACATTATATATATAAATATTGTAGCTTTCAAGAAAACTCAAATAATTAGATTAATGAATATTGTTTAAGTAATTTAGAACATTTGAAATTTGTGCGGTCTTGTGTTTTCTTCTTCTGAATCATTACAATCTGATTCGTCACATTTTGACTGTGAGGAAGAAGGATTTTTTAACACTTGAAAAATCGAACTTTTGATAATTCAGCTTAAAAATGATAGATAGATAACAGATCAGCAGGTGCACAAAATTTTCTTTATCCTGGGATTTCCCAGTCTGAATTACTAACTTCAATAATCAATACTTACAAGGGGAGGACACAGCTGACCCCTCACTGTTTTGATCTGCTTGCGTATGGTGAAAATACATCAAAAATGAGTGAATTAATTTATTTATTTTAATTATTAGTAATTTTATATATATTGGTTATCACATAATTCATATGCATTAATATATTTATTTACAAAACAAAATACTCTCTTACTCTACGTCCGATGAGATAGGGAACAACGACATAAAAGAATAATGGAAGAATAACGTAATAAGATAGGGAACAAAGACATAAAAGAATAATGGAAGAATAAAGTAATTTAGAGGTAGGGAACGAAGACATAAAAGTATAATGGAAGAATAACGTAATTTTTTTTAATTCACTCTCTCCCAGGTTTGATATCTTCGGGTGATAGCTCTCTCTCTAGAGAATTATGTTAATATTGTGTTTTATTTCCTAATTTTTTAAATAAATATGTGTTATTTGTTTTGAATAAGTATCAAAATCAATTCTCCTATCCTGGATCCCTGCATCACTTACTCGCAATCCTATTCGAAAGTATGCTATAATTTATCGATATACGTGTTTTTACTTGGACGTATGTTGTGGGGACCCTACATAAATATATTAATGCATACGAATTATGTGATTACCAATATATATAAAATTAGTAATACTTAAAATAAATTAATTAAAACGTACAGTACATAAAAATAATAAAATGAAAAATAATTTTTCGAAGCATAAAAAAAAAAATGCACATCAACCCAGATTCGAACCCATTACCTTCGGATTACGAGCCACGTATTTATCGATTGCGCCATCTGGCAACTGGTGATCTGTTATCTATCTATCGTTTTTAAGCTGAATTATCAAAAGTTCGATTTTTCAAGTGTTAAAAAATAATATTAGAAGGCCATGTTCAACGAAAAGCTCGGACACGTATTCACTCATTTTTGATGTATTTTTACCATACGCAAGCGGATCAAAATTGGTGGAGGGTCAGCTATGTCCTCCCCTTGTTAGTCTTACACAATACACATACATTATATATACTGTATATATTGCAATGTTTGAGAAAACTCGAGTAATTAGGTTAATGAAAATTGTTTAAGTAATTTGGAACATTTGAAAGTCATGTGGTAACTTATCTTGAGTTTTCTTCTTCTGAATCATCACAATCTGATTCATCATATTATGACTGCAAGGAAGAAGGTGACGGTAAGAGCGAAAGACAGCAGAATGAGCAGACTCTTTGTGAGAAATTGGCATGTCAAATCAAAAAACAAACTGAATGTGTTTTTAAAGACCCTTAAAATGTAGCTGAAGGTCATTCACTTGCAAAGAATATATCCAAGTAGTTCTTTGAGGCAGCTGCTGAAAAAAACAGCAAATGTAATAAAATTAATGGATGCTCTCGAATCTATACCATCAACAACTGTAGAAGCTGAAAGGTCCCTTTCAGCTGCAGGACTATTTATAACCAAACTTAGATTCAGCAATAAAAATGTAAATTTCATTCATATTAAATGTCAATTGCCAAATCATTCTCAAAATAAAGTTAAATAAATTTTTTTTAACAATGTAATTATTACTCAGTATTCACTAGTCTGTCATGGTTTAAAAAAAATATATTAATTTTCTGAAAAGTAAATTTTGAATTTTTTCAATTTATAATATATATATGAATAAATAAAATGATATGAAATATTTAGTTTTAATTCCATCTACAAAAATCTCGGGAAATCCCGGGATCCCAGGAAAAGAACATTTTTTATCCCGGAATCCTGGGATTGCTGAAATCTGGGAAAAAGACAATCCCTAGTGCTGGTGCATTGTTATGCAAGAGAAACCAGCTGTCAGCTTTGTATTCGGGTCTTATTTGTATAATTGTTTTCACAAACAAAACCCCCTCAAATAAAATCTCTGAAATATATTTCTAATGAAACATACCTTTGGAATCATAAAAGCAAATGAGTATTATCTTGCACTTTGCACTCAAAAGTCATGAATCACTTATCTTGAACTCAAAAGTCATGAATCGATTTCTTTGATCTCAGTGAGCTAGGTGACTTCCACTATTTCTAGATTCATATTTGGGTTGAACTAAATTCAACTATCTGGTTTGAGTAGAGTCGTATACCTGAATACACTCCTGTTATGTAGCCAGGAGTCATATATTCTAAACAGGGATTCTTCAGAGAGGCATCACATCCCATTATTTTCTGTCTCTACCTTTTGGATGGACTGGCCGATGACGTTTGTCACTGCTTCATCGGAGAGCATCTTCTATTCGTCATATTCCTTCATCGTCGATGAAGGAATATGTACCACTCTGTGTAACACACTCTGTTGCGGTATTCGGACTCTTCTTCTTATATTCAACCAGCAGCCTGGAGTTGTAAGTTCCTTCTTCCATTTGGAAGATCGGACTGATGATACAGGCACATCAATGGAGGAAAATCATGAATTCAAAGAAGACGACATCACAAATTACAGAGGCAGAATCTCCATGTGCACGACAGACAAACTGAATGCTTGTTACAACGTATTCCATCTGAGGATCGACGTCTACACAGTCACTTCACATTGTTGAATGAGCTTGAAGATCGCTACCTGTTATCCTTTACAATAAAAAGACTGTGTTATTTCCATTCATCCATTCAGACTGTGTCATTGAAGATACCGATGAAAACTGCGATCATTACATGTTACTCTGACAGGAATGACACTATTTTTCAGGTATTTCTTAATATGCGTCATTTAGGGTCTTTTTTTGATCTTTCGGCTAACTCGATCGTTCACGTCTCATTTCAATAGTTTATTTAATTTCTATCTGTAATATCATTCTATTTTATGTTATTCAATTGTTATTTGTTAGTTTTATAAACTCTCTTTGCTTTTTAACAAGGAGTCTGTCAATCTTTCGAACCCGGAGCTCCGTGCCATTTAACCGTGCTACCTTTTTCCAAATTCGTATGCTAAATTTGGCCTATCTGACATCAATTAGACGCACCACGTTGCGGAATTCTCACAGTGTTAATTAGATTGTAATTAAGATATTTGGTGTTTTTTTAGTGACCAATATTTGATGATATTAAAAAGATTGAAACTCTGCCAGCCTGCTGATATTTCAGCATCCATAGTACCTTATTTTTATTTTTTGATTGTTCTGGTGAAATCTCATTCCATTCTTTGTTTATGGCACTGTTTTCCCAGAAAATTCTCCAAGATGAGTGTGAAATAAATTGTTTCACTGACATTAATTATATTTAAAAATTTTTTATTTTACAACTTAATAATTTTATTTATATAGGTCCGTCTAATGTCTGAAGATTTTGGAAAACATTTGATGGGAGTAGAAGATTTATTGCAGAAACATAGTTTAGTAGAAGCTGATATTAATGTACTAGGTGAACGAGTCAAAGGTGTAGTTCAACATTCTCAACGATTTGTGGAGATAGAAGCAGATGGTAATAAATTTAGATATTTGGTATTTTTTTATTTAACTCTTTCATGCTGACATATTTTTAGTCAATTTTTCATACATTCACAAAAAAATTTTATCCAAAAATTATTCAAGTTAAATTTTTGAAGTTTTTAAATTTGTTTACAATATAACTTTTATATTTAATGATATTTAAGATTCTAAAAGAATTAGTCTTTATATCAAAAAATTTTATTGCAAAAGAAAACAATTAATTTAATCCATAAGAGATTTCAGCAGACTGAGATTTCTCATTTTACAAAACTCATTGGTAAGATTGAATAACTTTTTTTGAAAAAGTATTTCCCATTGCATTCATTACATTTTGCAAAGCATCAAAATCAGCCGATTAAAAAATACCCATGAGCTGACAGTCCGCATGAAATTACTCATGTCATTATTAAATTTTATAATTTTCGTTATAAAATAGTATAATGTGAGTGATTTCATGTTTAATGTTTTCATGACTTATTTTTTGGGTGGAGTTGGATTTTTAAACTGCTTGGAGTCAGGAGTTGGAGTTAGACCTTACAAATTTTAGGGAATTGGAGTCAGAGTTGGATTTTTTTTTAAAGTTGGAGTCTGAGTCAGAGTTGGCCATCCGACTCTGCAATCCTGCCGGTTACATCTAGATTTGCCCTTAGATAGTTTAACTTTCTCCCGTTTATGATTCTTATTGTGTTTATTATGCTGTGAGCTTGCCGAGAAATCTTGTGGAGTAGTGCATCTGGATTTTCTCTTAGATATGTATTTTGCAATGAATGTGAAATTCACCATACGCAAGCAGATCAAAATCGGTGGGGGGTCAGCTGTGTCCTCCCCTTGTAAGAGCGAAAGACAGCAGAGTGAGCACTCTTTGTGAGAAATTGGTGTGTCAAATCAAAAAACAAACTGAATGTGTTTCTAAAGACCCTCAAAATGAAGCTGAAGGTCAATCACTTGCAAAGAATATATCCAAGTAGTTCAAAATCTTTGAGGCAACTGTTGAAAAAAAAAAAACAGCAAATGTAATAAAATTAATGGATGCTCTCGAATATATACCACCAACAACTGTAGAAGCTGAAAGGTCCTTTTCTGCTGCAGGACTATTTATTAAATAAATTTTTTAACAATGTAGTCATTACTCAGTATTCACTAGTCCGTCATAGTTTAAAAAGAAAATGTTAATTTTCTGAATAGTAAATTTTGAATTTGTTTCCATTTGTAATATATATATGAATACTATTTATTAATGAATGAATAAAATGAAATGAAATATTTAATTTTAATTCCATCTACAAAAATCTCGGGAAATCCTGGGATCCCGGGAAAAGAACATTTTTTATCCCAGAATCCTAGGATTACCGAAATCCAGGGAAAAGACAATCCCTAATTGTGATGTCACCAAGAACATAAGCTATTGACCAATAAGTAAGCAATCAAAGTGGGATTGCATTTTTATACAGACTGATTATAGTTCAGGATCAATTGAAAATGACTACAATATTTTAGTATGATTTAGGCACTTAATAGGATTTAATTAATGAAGATGTCCTCCATTATTAATAAGAGTTTTTAAATTCTCATCTTAGAGATACTGTATATTGACACACAATGTTTTGGAATGTTTTTGTGTAATAAATAAATTAACTCAAAATCATGGAATATCTAAACACAAAATCAATTTTTAGAAGTCTAATACAGGATGTAAATATTTTTTATTAACATGATACCCAGTATTCAAAATCAAGAAATAATAATAATTGATAAAATAAAATTGATAATAAAATTGATAAAATTGATAATAATAATTGATAAAATATCTTCAAAAATAATCATAACAAAATAAAACTTGCCCTGAATAATGAATCTTATGCAAAAAAATATTTGTGAAAAAAGCTTCTATTGCTTTTTTTTTTTAATTTAACAAGGAATTCCATAAACGTCATCTTACGCTAAAAGCTTCTATTTTTTTTTTTTTTTTTTGCAAAAAAGTTTCTAAGCTTTGAAAATTTAGGTTCTATCAGCTTATTTGTTTCTTTAAAAAGTATTAATAAGAAAATGAAACTTGAAGATGAATAGTCTGCTGAAAAAATTTGTATTAATAATAATCACTAGAGAATGAAATGCTTGTCAGAAAACAAATATTGTATTTAGATGGAACAATTATTTCTTATTAATATATGACAACATTGTTTATTTTAACTCATCTTATTATAACCAGGGGCACATTCTTTGACACTGGCTGACGTCGAATTTTACAATGGTAATGACATCAGTCGTTGAAAATGTCAACGATAACACAAAGTAGCATTTTTCGACATTAGTAGCTATGTCATTTTGATGTCATGAATCAACTTCTACTCGTGAATTTGGTCGACATTAGAGTTATATTTGAGAGTCATGCATTAGTAGTAAATAGCTGAAACCAAGATGTCTGCTTCTTGTTCTACCACTGCTTTAATTTATGCAATTTTAGAAGAGGAAAGGTAGACGTTGGAAGAAACTCCGTGTGTGTATCCACAAAAGGCTGACCTTTTTTTTCTCCCAGATTCAATTTTTATATCTGAATTTCGATTAAGCAAGAAAGCTGTAAGGCAACTATACTTACAAGGAAAGGGGCAGATGTTCGCTTCACCGATTTTCTTCAAACTTGGCACATTAGTAGAGGATCATAGGCATAATAAAATCTTAAAGTAGTAAAGTGTACCTCTCAAGCATTCGTGCAAAAATCGCATTTAAAGTTTCCATAACAACAAATGCCAATAATTTTGATACTAGCAGCACAAGTCCTAATGGTGTAGTGGTTAGCGTGAGTGGTTGTAGCCTAGTTTGGTCATGGTTCAAAACTTGATGTGACTGGTTTTTTTTTTTTGTTTTTTGTTTTTTTTTAAGTTGTTATGTGTTATTATTTCGCTAGTTCACTATGGAGATGATCTTCAAGGAATTCTTCAGGTGAAGCTGTACTATTATGATTTTGCTCCGTTTTTGTAATTAACTTACCAAGTATTTTCATTTATCCTAATGATATAGGATCATAGGCACAATAAAATCTTAAAGTAGTAAAGTGCAACTCTCAAGCATTCACACTTCTCTTAACAACTTATATATCAAAAATTTTAGCATTAATGATATGTGCCGTAATGGCATAGTAGTTAGCATGGACCTCCTGTAAGCTAGTAGGGTTGCGATTTGAGGTGCAGTAGAAGTTTTTTCTTTCCATATTTTACTGTTTTCTTATACTTCAATATTAATATATAAATTAATTAATACTTAGCCATTGAAATCCGAAAAGGTCTGATGGGATATGATGTCGACGTGGGTTATGCACATGCCCCTGAATAAACAAGTTGATCAGCATTGTCCCAACATATGATCTGCCAACTATGACAAAAAGAGACATTTTTTAACTTTGAGCAAGTAGCGCTGGCATGATGTAGACCTATTTTGCTTTTGGTCGCGATATATCAGATGTCACTATTGTGGAAATTGATGCTAAGTCGAAGAACGTGCCCCAGATTACATCATAATTATCTAATTGAAATATTCAAGTAAATTATTATATTTAAAAATTTTTTATTTTACAACTTAATAATTTTATTTATATAGGTCCGTCTAATGTCTGAAGATTTTGGAAAACATTTGATGGGAGTAGAAGATTTATTGCAGAAACATAGTTTAGTAGAAGCTGATATTAATGTACTAGGTGAACGAGTCAAAGGTGTAGTTCAACATTCTCAACGATTTGTGGAGATAGAAGCAGATGGTAATAAATTTAGATATTTGGTATTTTTTTATTTAACTCTTTCATGCTGACATATTTTTAGTCAATTTTTCATACATTCACAAAAAAATTTTATCCAAAAATTATTCAAGTTAAATTTTTGAAGTTTTTAAATTTGTTTACAATATAACTTTTATATTTAATGATATTTAAGATTCTAAAAGAATTAGTCTTTATATCAAAAAATTTTATTGCAAAAGAAAACAATTAATTTAATCCATAAGAGATTTCAGCAGACTGAGATTTCTCATTTTACAAAACTCATTAGTAAGATTGAATAACTTTTTTTGAAAAAGTATTTCCCATTGCATTCATTACATTTTGCAAAGCATCAAAATCAGCCGATTAAAAAATACCCATGAGCTGACAGTCCGCATGAAATTACTCATGTCATTATTAAATTTTATAATTTTCGTTATAAAATAGTATAATGTGAGTGATTTCATGTTTAATGTTTTCATGACTTATTTTTTGGGTGGAGTTGGATTTTTAAACTGCTTGGAGTCAGGAGTTGGAGTTAGACCTTACAAATTTTAGGGAATTGGAGTCAGAGTTGGATTTTTTTTTAAAGTTGGAGTCTGAGTCAGAGTTGGCCATCCGACTCTGCAATCCTGCCGGTTACATCTAGATTTGCCCTTAGATAGTTTAACTTTCTCCCGTTTATGATTCTTATTGTGTTTATTATGCTGTGAGCTTGCCGAGAAATCTTGTGTAGTAGTGCATCTGGATTTTCTCTTAGATATGCATTTTGCAATGAATGTGAATATGGATAATGTTTTCTATCCTGCATCAAGAACAGTTTCTGTTACTAAGGAAATGAGCACATGTCTTTTTCCCAATAATTTTAAGTACCTTAAAAGCAAGATTGATTATACTAATTATGAAATGGAATCCTATATTGTGGAGACCCGTAGAAGTTTGACACTCTAACTCCTGATATATTATAAGAGCATTGTGGTGAAGGAGTTTCATAAAGCAATGTTTCCCTCTTCCTAGGCCACAGTCTCAGTTGTGAGGAATAGATGATTGTGAGTCTGTTGTGTTTTCCAGCCTAGACTCTAATCTGTCAAGTCTGTCACAAATTTGTCTAATTGCTGATAGTAATCCTTCTGTATTATTTGTATTTTGTTTGACTATGTCTAATTCATCTATGGTGGCACTTGCTTCACTGAATTCCTTTATTTTACTGACATAAGGATGTGGTTTACTAACTACTTGCTCTATTAATTCTTCATGCATAGCTATTAATAGTGCCTTCTCAAACATCTTCGGATCATATGACATCACGGTGCATTTGATCTTATCATTAATTTCATTTAGGAATTGGACTTGCAACCTTTCATTCAGTTTCTTGTTTTGGCATTGCTCAACAATTAATTTTTCTTGTTCATTTGACCTTGCTATCTCATTAGGGTCTCTGCCGCAAGTGATTGTAGTCTGACTGCAAAAGTTGGTATTCCTTGCCTCATGCTGTATACAAGCATGAAAACTCTGTAGCCTAAATGTGTATGGAATTTTCACAAAATACTTAAGCATCTGTGTTTTAAAAGCGTTGTAATCATGGATTGTGTCTTTGATTTTAAAGACACAATCCCTGAGAGTTTGCATTTTTTGATCCCTAAACACTGTAAATTGGTCCACAATGCCAAGGTAGTTATTTCATTGATCATATTGAAGAAATTGGTAACATGTTGAGCTGGTTCATCTGTAAAGGTGGGGATTATCCATGTGAAAGCAGTGAATGATCCTCTGGAAGCTGTCTCTGATCACATCACTGAATCAGCCTCATTAGCCATCTTGAAGATTGAAATTTATCCACAGTATTTCGTTCCTTTTTCTGATTCCATTTGACTTCAATAATCCCACTCCTGACATCAGTCTGAAACCTGCAAACTGTATTAAGCAGGCTACCTGCTATCTGTGGAGTGAGCAAGGACAGGTAATGAGACAGTGACTAAGTGACACCGAGACTACATTTGGTAACAAACAACTTCCTTTATTGAAGAGAAAGTTTACATTACAATTCCGACAATGTTGATCGGAAGGATAAATACCTTAAAAATAAATCGGAAGGTTTCTTACTAGAAAATTTCAATACTACTACAAATCCAATGAAGATTTTCTTCTTGGGAACTTAATTAAGCCCTGGTTACTTAACAATAAAGTTTACTTCTTTTGTTCAGCACTGGTCCTTTGGTAGATACCAGGTCCTTTCTTTCTTGATGTAACTTATTTTTCTTGAATAATAATTGTAACTCGAATGTTCAAAGTGTCTCTTTGCTTCTTCCTCTCTCTGAGTTCCAGTACCGACTGACTTTTTTTTCTCAGTCTTAATCTCCTTGAGTTTCAGAAATGACTAGTCTTACTCTCTCTGCCTCTGCATCTCTGCATAGGAGACACTTCACCTGATCAGTAATATATTAATTCGTTTTTCTAGAAAAATAACAAACTTGTAATTGTTCTTGTTAAACAATAAAACAAAAGATATCTTATTGTTTTGTGGAGGGCAATCTCATTTCATCATTGTTCAATGAAATGGAACCCTCTATTTCTAAAAAAATCGCCAATTTTTTATCAGAATTTTTTTTAAATTCTAAAATTATATTAATTAAAATAGATTAATGATTTGCTGCACTCCAGACATTCCTGAAATACTTTGTCTCTGTATTTGGAATATAGTCAGTTAATGTTGCATCAGTGTTAATACAAAAATTACAAAATTTGCAAAAATATAATATATATTGGCCTATTTACTTATTATTATATTCTGTTCCTCAGTTTATTTGTTCCAAATGTTTAATATCTAAAATTAGAACTAATTTTTCTTAATAATTTCTTATATTCTTAAGCATTAATCTTAATGAGAAATGATTTCATTTCCAAAATATTTTTGCCCCTGCATTTGAACTTTCTTTAGACACAGTATATTATACTGTGTGGCTAAAGAAAGTTCAATCCCAGGGAATGCTAAAGAAAGGATTATCCAGAACTTATTTGTATTAAAAAGAAATTAGGAAAAATAATTTATATAACTTCTGTTTGTTTGTGTTTGTGTGTACACATTATAATGTTGATATTAAGTCCTTTGACTTTTTTCAATTCTTTAAAATTTAAAAATAAATGTTTTTCAAATTATTTAAATGGTAAAATTTAAATATGAATTATTATAATAAAATTTTTTGTGAAACATACAGCTTATCGTCCCTGTGATCCACAATATGTGATTGAACGCATTCAACAACTTGAAGCAGCTTATTCGGAATTAGTACAATTGGCACTCGATAGACGTAACAAGCTAGAAGAATCTCGGAAACTTTGTCAGTTTTATTGGGACATGGCAGAGGAAGAAGCTTGGATTAAAGAGAAAGAACAGATTTTATCTTCTGAAGATATTGGTCATGATCTTACAACAATTCACCTCTTAATTAGCAAAAACAAAGTAAGTGATTTTAATTTAGAATTTTATAATAAACCTTAAAAGTTTATTATGGTAAGTGCTTGTATATAAGCTGATAAATTTTGGAGGGTAAGTAGATTTTTTTTTTTTTTTATAAAGGACACAGTTTATACATAATATGATTTGTAAAAATTTTTCAAATTTAAAATCATCTGTTCAGCTGCATTAAATCCTTATCGTGACAATTATGTTGTCTTCCATATTTATTTTTAAGATCTGTTATCTTCCTGTTAAATGTAAGTGACTTAGTAAAACTTTGCAGCTTTGTATCATCTTTCCATATAATCATGATGAAGTCGACGAACCTCATATAAATTCCAATGCTGGTTGGAATTCTTGTATCCGTTGACACTCTACTTTCCTAAGTATAATCGACATTGTTTTCATCGACGACATCATGATTATATGGATAGATGATACAAAGCTGCAAAATTTTACTAAGACATTTACATTGGAAAATTATGATCTATTACTAAAGAATGAGCAGCTTAGCCAGCAGAGCATACACTATTTAGACATAAAAGTAGTGATAAGTAGTGGGAGATTGAAAACATCAATATATAGAAAACCAACATATGAACCGGTTCTTATCTCCAATTAGTCAAATGTCTCCATAACATATAAGAAAGCAGCCTTCAGATACTTTTTCAAGAGAGCAATAACATAGCAGTAACAATAAATACCAAAACTGCAGATTTGAAAAGTGATATAGAATACATCATGAACATAGGAGAACAGCATGAGTACAGAAGGTCATTTATAGAATGTATTAGGAGGAATGTACAGAAAACTCTAAGCAGTACAGCTAATAGCAGGACACAGATAGCAAGCCAACCTAAACAACAAGAGAGTTATATGTCAGTGACGTATAATCTCAAAGGATTCAATTTTGTGGATAAGGTATCTAGAAGGATGGACAAAAATCTGCAGTATAAAGGGGACCAACAGTCTTTAGTGTGCTTAGAAACGAAAAAGACTCCCTGAATGACTTAGAAAAGCCAGGAGTGTACAAAATACCAGTGAAGGAAATACTAACACAGAAGATAGCTTTATACATAGGGGTCACCACTCTAATCCTGTCCAAAAGAATAGGAGAGCACAAAAGTGATATTGCCAAAGGGAAATTAACTACAGCACTGACAATAGAAGCATATATACGCAAAAATTACGAAGTTTTTGGGTCTTAAACTTTGTCTAGCATAGCTAGGCGTTGGAGCGTTAGACGGAGCAGGCGTGTCTAGCATAGCTAGGCGTTGGAGCGCTAAAGGTTAAACAGGCCATAACAACAGAAACACTAGAGATACAGGAAACAAAATACAGAAAACTTATTAAATGATAGATCAGCAATAGAGCTCCCTCCCACATGGACTTCTGCTATGGGAACACTAGAAAGAAGGATACAATTATAGAGAGAATGAAAAGTATGGACTGTAACATTTTATAGCATATATGGAAGTATACCTCTTTAGGCGATATATGTATAAGCATACTATATATGTTAGTGTTTTATATATGTTATGTAGATGAGTGTTATCTATAAAACTGAAATAATCTGATTTGAAAAAAGAAATTCTGATTGAGAATAAGTTACCATAGCCATGTCTTGTTGCCATAAATAAACGGTTAAATGTTCAAACTTATTCTAATCTTGGTAGACTGAAGATAGTGGAATTACCAAAAATGTTTGCTACTAAATTAAGAAATTAGAGGTGATCTCAACTTCTAAGAGTGCTTTGGTTTATCGGTGAGTATTTTGATCATATTTAATTAGTAGCAATGCATTTTTAACAAAAAAATCAGTAAAATAATGATTTTTGTTAGATACCTATATAAAGGATCATGCAGCTGGCACAAAAGCAAAACAAACACATCTTGATTTAGACAATGAATCTTACTATTTTCAAAGAATTTTCCATTTTCCCCCCATATATGTTGATTCTCCCTTATTTAACCCGGCAGTGGGAAAGTGCAGAGATCTTCCCCAGCATGCAAAAAAAATAAAAATTCTAATATTAAAGAATTTTTTAAAAAATCTGAAAAATTGGAATTTTCCTAAATTGCTAGATCCTTCCTTATGAACTCATAAACTTTTACAATGCATCAAAAAGTGCCAAGGAAAAAATTGAATGGGGATCTCGTGAATTGAAACGCCGCACTTCCCCTGCTAAAAAAAATCGTTTTTTTTATAATTGTGTCTAAAAATAGTTTATTGTTTCACAGCACTTTGCTGCATGTATAAAAATAAACAATTAAATTTTTAATCATATTTGCAAAGAAAAACTTTTGATAAATTTCTTCATTCTTAGATACTTTAATAAATTCTTCACCTAATTTTATATTTTTATTTAAGCCATTTATTACGTTTTAAATAATGATAAAGCTGTTCCAGTGCGCAGCTATCTCCTTATTTTATATATACTGATTTTATTTAAGCCATTTATTACGTTTTAAATAATGATAAAGCTGTTCCAGTGCGCAGCTATATCCTTATTTTATATAAAATTTTAAAACAATTTCTAAAAAAACAGATTAAAATGGCTTAACAAATAATAATATAATTATGAAATAAATATTACAAGATAAAATAATTACAATATGCTGCAATAAGCTTTTTGTGTCCCAATCACCTATCCTTTAGCTTTATTAAAAAGCCTTCTTACTTAATGTCTAAGACCACCCAGCTATTTATTCCACCAAGGAATCTGCCTTGATGAGCAAGCAGTCCTGACAGGACAATTTTGATGATAGAATAAGAGACTTGCCTGTTGAATGTGGTCAACAGTCATCTCTAACGGCTGTATTCACCAACCGCAGTCAAAAGTCAGAGTCAGCTGGACCGCGAGTCAAAACTCAAATTGATATTCACCAACTTCTTGACCATTAGTCGAAAGCTAACTTCGACCAGCGATCTCAACCCAAGTATTTATACGGTTAGAAGTCGAAGTCCAAAGTTAACGCATGCACCAAAACTTATTCGAACTACTGAACGGTTAACACGGAGGATTTTGAATAAGATAATTTCAAAATACTACAAAATATTAAATTTTTGAAAAATTTTTCATTGTAACAAAAAAATTTTAACTAATCAAAGGAATGATTTTGAAATTCTGGAAGAACTTTCCTTTTGTAGGATAAACAGTATCGCTTTATAAAAATATCAGTTAAACAAATATTATATAAACGACGAATTAATACAATTAATTCAATGCAATTATTCATTATCTCCAAATGGAACAGTTACTTTTAGCTTTGAGATTTTATGCTTCCAAGGAATTTTCCAAATAATAGCATCTGTTTGGGAGATTTAGTCGCACGCTTTTTTAATTATAATTAATTTCTGTAACATTGTATACGTAACGTCACAAAATTCCAGTTGTGAATTTAATTTCTGTTTCTTTTCAAACAGAATGTTATCAAGCTTTTTTGGAATACTTTATTTATTTGTTTATTTTCTATAACATTAATTTTGATTTAACTATCTCGAGTAATAGCTCCTTTTCAAAATTCGAAAAGCATTTTCTTAATTCTGCAGACGAAAGAAAAATTTCTGCCATCTTTTAATTCTTGTTTGAAAACCAACATTGATAAAAATAGAAAAATAGTCACATGACACTTACAACCAATGATCTAATCGTTTACAAAAGAATGGTTCAATAACCAGTAATCGGTTGACTGTGATCAGATGGAACTGGTGAATACCAAACAAACCGAAGGTCAAAGTCAGGTTCGACCAGTGGTCACCGAACTGTTGGTCGAAAGTTAAATTCGTGAATACGGCCATAAATCCACCACTGAGATATGCCCCCTAGGTTAAACTTAAGGTCTTCCCCAAAGGAAGCCCAATCAGACCACCTTGGGTCTCTGTATGTTACCTGATTAGGTACCATATCTTGTAAATTAAAGCAAATATATCTGTGATCTGATGAGGATGGCTCACAAAACACATGCCAATTTTCAATTAGGTCAGAAATGTTGTGAGTCCCTAATGTTAGGTCAGTGACCTCCCTTTTGTTAACAACAACAAAGGTATGTTCATTGCCCTTATTTAAAATGAAGAGATTAGTACTCATCAAAAACTCCAATAAATACTCCCCCCTTCGGTTGATGTCTTTGCTACCCCAAACCACATGGTGAGCATCAACACCAACTAACAAATCAAAATGATTCTTTTGACAAAACTCCACCAAAAGCCCAAATTCAGGTGCTGGCGGTAGTTCGTCCTTATCATAAGGTAAATATGCAGAGGAAACTATAAGTTCCCTACTAACACTACCCTCATCAAGCTTCACCCGAACAGTGGTATAAGATCCCTAGAACAGAAATCCCAAACAGATGAAACATTAATGTTGCCTCTAACGAACCACAAGTCCGAGGACCACTATCGGAAGTAAAAGAATCAAAACAGAACAACTTATCTTCTTTACAGTTAAGTCCTCATATTTGGCCCTTATAGTGCCATGGTTCTTGGATAAGAGCGAGGTCATCACAGCCCCCCACAAGCAGCCAACCCAAAAGAGTGGAGGCAGCTCGGGAGTACTGGAGGGTTGATTTAGATCACCCTCAGACCCATCGCACTACAGGTTCCTAAGGTGGGCAGACTCATGCCCCCCTCTGAAGATTGGGGGTTGATTTAGATCACCCTCAGACCCATCGCACTACAGGTTCCTAAGGTGGGCAGACTTTCATGCCCCCCTCTGAAGATTTGGCACCAGAAGGTCCAAAGGCACTTCCAGAAACCCGATCCTTGTCAGTGAGCCCGACCAGTTCATGCCCTTTGCAGAGGCAATCACCAAAGCTGTCGGTTGTCCAGATTTGAAATTAGGATCCAAAAGCATCTTAAAGGTCCCTTCATCAACCCCAGAAAGAGCCTTAAAATTGGCTGCTTTGATGGTCTTAGCCAAAGCAAGATCGACCATCATAATGGTGCACTGCCTTTTGCATTCTTGCTTCGATTCAAAACCCTTCCGTTTTCAGTTTTGAGTCCTGGATTATAGGTTTGTAGTCGAGCCAAAAGTTGGTTCACATCCCATGTGTGGGTATCCACAGTGCAGTAAGCCACCTTCATGGGCTTTGGTAGGTCTTTTGCAGGAATAACCCTTGAGTGGGTCCCCTGCCCAAGAGCACACCCATCCAAAAGTTGGGTGAGCCACTGTCAGGTGAACTCATTCATACAAGTATAAATGAGTGAACCATTATCCAAGGTATAGCCCCTGAGCATTGGTAGAGGTTCCCCTGAAGGGGTTCCATCTATTCTGCCCATCTTGGAGTCTGGCCACCATCTTGGAGTCTGGATAGCCTTCCTTGATAATTGCCAGCCGAAGGGAAGTCAATGCTTCACAGTAACCCTGGCTGAGAGCACAGTCCTTTTTTGCAGGCTGACCCTCCCCAGAAGAGGGGGTAGAAACTGCAAATCTGGATCAGACAAAGCCAATTGAGAAGTGTGACCTGGTAGCTGAAAATCACCAGTACCAGCAGCTTCCCACCTAGCCCTCCTCTGCTTTCTCCTAACTGCTCCAGACAGTCGTGTCCTTTGCAAACCAGGTTTACTCATGGAGTCAGAAGAAACAGGGGCAGACTGTTCCACCGTCCCACCATTCTGGGGCATACTTGCAGCCCCAGCCCCTCAACAGAAACACCGGAACTGCCAACCCCACTGTGGGATGGAGAAGCAGTCCACTGAGAAGAAATGTTTTTGTCATCCATGAGACAAGAACTTACTGGAGGAAACATAAAGGAGTCACTACCCAGTTATCCCCCAATACGGTGGAAGGCTAGATACAACAAGGTTTCACCCAGTGCCTTGAAGGGATTGTTCCTAATACTGCATCTTACTACCACAGTGCCACTCAACTCTCAGCATGAATACTTATACCTTAGTTTGAGTAGTGGTGCTCTCTTGGTCTGGTCTCTTTCACTCTCAGCATGAATACTTATACCTTAGTTTGAGTAGTGGTGCTCTCTTGGTCTGGTCTTTTTCCTTTGACCTGTCTGGCATGGGAAACCCAACCAGTAGCAAAGCTACTGCCGGCATAGCTCTCAGGGTCATTGGAACACGCAAGCTCCCTTATCACAAGGTAGAGACACCGTCGAGGGAGAGAATCAACTATATATCAGTTGAATAAATTTATTTATACATCTTTGTAGACTCTCTCAGGGTCATTGGAACACGCAAGCTCCCTTATCACAAGGTAGAGACACCGTCGAGGGATAGAATCAACTATATATCAGTTGAATAAATTTACTTATACATCTTTGTAGACCTGTCTTTTTTATTACATTGTTTACATCATAACAGTTTTGACAATTACCAAATTAAAAATATTAAAAATACAGTGGTATCTTGGTTAACGATGGTAATCTGTTCCAGGATTACCCTCTTTAACCAAAACCGTCATTATCCAAGGCGCGATTCCCCATAGGATTTAACTGAAAATTGATTAATTTGTTCTGGCTCCTTCCCTCAACTATAGTAAGTATTAAAAATGCAAATAAAATATTCATTTAAAAAGTTTTAGAAATATGGAAAGTATCATTTATTTATTATATTTGTTACAAAAAAATTAACATCAATAAAATGAATTGTTCATGAAAATAGTTTTTAATTATCAATCTTCTCCAGAAGGACAATTGGACTCACTTTACAGTTTTTCGACAAACAAACCCATAAACACTGGTTAGCAGCTTATAGATTCAACGATTATTATACAGATAAAATTTGATTTTGCTTTTTGATGGCGAATGAAGTGAGTGACATGCACTTGCTGATTTATTGTCTATATGAACTGTAAGATCTCGGACAGACATTTTTTTTTCTTCTAAAGGAATCCGAAACTGCGACGTCACACTACTTGCAGATATCATATAATATATAACAAACAAACAATAGAATCAGACTTTATAATAATCTTCTAGAAATCATCTTTA
The DNA here is from genome assembly GCA_000484575.1 of Olivierus martensii. Lineage (NCBI taxonomy): Eukaryota > Metazoa > Arthropoda > Arachnida > Scorpiones > Buthidae > Olivierus > Olivierus martensii. Next base: position 932 of record AYEL01070874.1, on the reverse strand, counting down.
AGAAACTAAAAACTAGTGAAATGTTGCATGTCTCTTTTTAATTAGTTAATTTGTTTTCACTACTATATGTTAATTATCATTTAGTTAAATATATTTTTATATGGTTATAATTTTATTAATTTTAATAATGATATTGTTGGATTTGAATTGATTGTGATAAAAAAATAATGATTAACAACTGAGCTAACGAATCACGTGATGTGATGACAAGGTGTTTTACAGAGCTCTATTTTGTCAAAGTTCATGTAATCAGAAATCGTTAACCAAAGCCTGTGTTGTTAACTGAGACATTTTTTCTTACACAACCACTCGTCGTTAATTTTGAATTGATTGTGATAAAAAAATAATGATTAACAACTGAGCTAACGAATCATGTGATGTGATGACAAGGTGTTTTACAGAGCTCTATTTTGTCGAAGTTCATGTAATCAGAAATCGTTAACCAAAGCCTGTGTCATTAACCGAGACATTTTTTCTTACACAACCACTCGTCGTTAACCAAGGTACCACTGTGTATATATATAGTGCAGTCAACCATTATATAAATATGCATTTCGGCTGTCAATGCCTTCTTCAGTCTTAAACCCAGAGCCTACAAAGATGCCTAAGTAAATTTATTTTACAATATTCATTGCCTCTATCCAAGATAGATTATATTTCAGTTGTTTTATTGAATATAGATATAGCATTCCCCACTAATTCTGATCAGTCAATTTGTGTGCGATATCTATCACTATAGATGAGGGAGAGAATTCATCTCTCATCTGTTCCATATATTATACAGGGTGTGTCAGTTAAATCTGGACAAAATAAACAATTTAATTAAACAAAATTTTATTAAACAAAAAGAATAAAATTATCAAAATTATCATTTGCACATTAATTTGGGATATCTTTAGATTAAAATTACTCAATGTAATTCCCTTCTGCCT
>AYEL01070873.1:0-12044 GCA_000484575.1 Olivierus martensii | reverse complement strand
CAGTCCAAGAACAGTCACTTGGCTTTGAAGGGGTGAAACACCAGAAAGATGGGCTTTTTGCCATTAGTTATTTAACATTACTATTATTCAGCTTTGTTATTGTATACATACAATATAGTACAGAATTTTCTCTTTTAAAAAGTATCGAAATGGCTAAAAGGAAGAACACTTTTGATGATAAAACAGAAAACGAAAAAAAGAAGTTAGTGATTACACTAGAACAAAAAGTGGATGTGATTGAGCGACATAAAAACAGCGCTCAACTTCCGCTTTCGATTTGGCAGTTGGTTTGTGATTGAGCGACATAAAAACGGCGCTCAACTTCCGCTTTCGATTTGGCGGTTGGTTTGATGCTGGTATGGAGAGACAATTCCTGGTAAGTTATTAATTTAGATGATGGACAACAATGTAAAATATAAAAATAAATATTTCTTAAACAATTAGTATTGTAGTTATTCATCATGATGTTAACTAATGGCTGGAATCTCACAAAGCAAGAACCAATTACCATATTTTAAGTTAACTAATGGCCGGAATCTCACAAAGCAAGAACCAATTACCATATTTTACATATAGTTAACATTTCGAATAGTGCAAGAAATTCGTGGGACCCATTATTCACACTAATCAAGGCCTACCTGTATATATTAAAAAATGCCAATAGTTTCTAATTAATAATTGATTACAGATAATAAACAACATGAGACAAAAAACAAGATTAGAAATTAGGTAGAAAATAAGCACTATCAAATAAAATGAAATGAATGTAAACAAATTGGTTGATATTCTATTTGTTTTGTGGTGTGTGTGTGTGTTGTGTGTGTCCTCAACTTATGAAGGATTGTATTCAAAATTTATGATTGCAATTCAAATGTTATAATTCTGAAAACAATTTCCAATACATTAAATTCTATAAATGGAAGTTAAGTAAACTCATAACATTCAATAAATTAAAAAAAAATAGTATAGTGATCATTAAAAAATAGTATAGTGATTTTTACATAACATCTTTTATCTTTCTTCAGAATTCAATACAAGCACTTACAGTAGCTTTTTAAATGGATATATTTTATTGAACAAATCAATAATGATTTTAATATTTTGACCCTCTTCAACTGATAAAAAGCTAATCTATTTAAACAAATCAAATACTATAGTAACCAATATCAAAAAAATTTGATTCATTTATATTCTACAATTTAAATATAATTTTTGTATTCAAAAATTATATTGTTGACTCACTCATCATTTCTGCATTAATGATAAAATCATGCAGAGTGATCATAATTAAAGAGGTGTTCTGAGCTCTCTGTAGAGAAAACTATTGGATAAATTTCAAGTAAATTCCAAATTTGGTATATATCTAAGTATGATGTTTTGATTTTCAAAATAAAAAAATTAGTTCAAAATTTAACCAATAGGATGAAATTTGGCACTGCTGTCCCCTTAATTTGCATATTACATAGGTTATCTAATGAATTTTCAGTATATAAAGGAGTTAATAAACAAAATGAAATAATTTTATTTCAGTTTATGGTACAAATTATAGAAGTGGGGAATTTGGGACTGAAGATGAAATCACAGATATGGTTCTGTGTCCTCTATCTTCAGGTTCTAAAAACTGCAAATGCATTCATTGAGCAACATACTTGATATCAGAACACAACTGGCCTGAGTGGAATTGTCTCACATAAAATTCTGACTTTTAAGACAGCTAAGTTGGGATTATTGCCATGATAAATGAGATTAAGTATCCCCATAATTAAAAGTCACAAGGGTTCAAGCAAAGCATTTCCAATGTCGTGGGTAGCCATGACATTGGAAATGCTTTGCTGTTACTCTGTCATTTATAAATATGTTGCTGAAGTAATGCTTGCATATTTTTTAGCTGATATGAAGAGGGGCACCATCTTGCATAAAGACTGTGGTGTTCAAATAATTTCTCTGCTGAAGTATTGGAATGAAGAAGTTTTGGAGCATATCTATCTATCTAGCAGTATTAACAGAACATGTCACTGGCCCAATGCAGAGTTTTCTTCAAGAAAATAAATGCCAATGATAAAAGATTCTGCAAAACCACAACACACTGTTACTTTTGGTGAGTACAATTGAATTTGTTGATGAATGTATGGGTTTTTGTCAAACCAAATACAGTAGTTACGTGTGTTCATAGTACCATTCAAATAAAAATAATCTTTATTGCTCAATAGGATTTGCCAAGGCCATATATCATTAGCCATCATCCAAGCTATGAATGTCAAGGCAAATGTTTTCCACTATCACCAGAAACTAATTTTTGTGATAGCTTAAAGAAAAAAAATGCAAGATTTTTCAAAAAACTTTCCACACTATTGCATAAGGAATGTCCAATTGCCATGATATTGCAGTAATTCAGAAAGATGAATACTACACTGTCTATCTATATCTAAATAAATACTCAAACTAGCACTTAGACAGGCACAATAATGATTTAATAAGCAAAAAATAGTAGTAGCATTTTCGATCATTACAATCCTCATCAGCTGCAATGAATCACAGAAGATTATTGTTCTATAGAATGCCAGTTTCACAGTATAAAAAATAGTAGTAGCGCTTTCGATCATTACAATCCTCATCAGCTATAACGAATCACAGAAGATTATTGTTCTATAGAACACCAGTTTCACAGTATAAAAATTCGTTACATTAATTAACGAATACATTAAATAAATGTTTACATTAATAAGTTATAATATAACTTATTAATGTAAACATTTATTTTGCTAGCTTTGAGTGCCTGTTAGTTAATCTTTTATGTTGTATTTTAATTTTATACAATTTGTAAAAATTTACATTAAGTTAATGTAATACTGAATTTTTATACTGTGAAACTGGCGTTCTATAGAACAATAATCTTCTGTGATTCGTTGTAGCTGATGAGGATTGTAATGATCGAAAGCACTACTACTATTTTTTTGCTTATTAAATCATTATTGTGCCTGTCTAAGTGCTAGTTTGAGTATTTATCCATGATATTGCATTACTGCTGTGCTGTCTTCTATTAAATCATTATTGTGCCTGTCTAAGTGCTAGTTTGAGTATTTATCCATGATATTGCATGTGCATTACTGCTGTGCTGTCTTGAGAATTTTCCATTCTCTGCTTCACTACTGCAGTTGCCTGTTTTCAGAGATTCAACTGATTTGTGACCCTTTGTTTCATAGAGAAACTGGAAGTTTCTTCAAAACACAAATCATTTCCCTAAGATTAATAATAGTCAGAGGATCTCAACATAACTCTATTAACCACCAAAAATTCTTTATGTGCAACACTGACATTACTGCTTTGTTGATAGAAGAATTTAATGAGAAATGCTTGATCAGGTAAAGTGAACATCATGATTTCATGACCTTTTGAAGATTTATGAAAAATATTTACTGACTCTTTTATATTATATGAAACTCATTAGATAACTTAAACAATATGCAAATTAAGAGGCTACCACATCAAATTTCACATAGGCTGAATTTTGAGCTTTTTTTTAAAATCAAAATCACAACTCAGGAAAGTACATATACCAAATTTTATTGAGATTTGTCCAATAGTTTTTTCTACAGAGAGCTCTGAACATGTCCTCTTTAATTGTGATCATCTTGTACATGTTCTCAGAAATAATTATATTAGTACTGATAGCAATGATATTTTTCAAAATGTACAGAAAAATGGTTATGTTATATATTATATCCAGTATTAAATAAGTGCGGGCAGAAGTCGGTGTGCACAGTTTAGGCAGAGTTATGTCAAAAGTGTAGATGATTTTTGACTTACCCTCGTATTAATAAGTTGTTAAATAAAATAAAAGATATAGTACATTAAGAGTGAATTAAGGATATTGAATTTTCAACCAGTATTAACAATGTGCTTTCTAAATGTATTGGGTTTGTAACATAAATAATTTCAGTTGTATTAAAAAAAATTTTTTTTATTCATTAAAAAATAGGCTTGCATTTAATCAATTATATAATCACCATTGTTATTAAAGACAGTTTCCCATTTTATAGGCAATTAATGAATGCCTTCTGAATAAAAGTTTTATCTTTCAATACAAAAAGTCTTGAATGAAAGAATTTACTTCTTCATTGTTATTGAGTTTTTTCCCATTTAATGCATTTTGTAATGATCTAAACAGATGATTGCTGGATGGTGCAAGATTTGGAGAATATACTGGATGTGATAATACTGACCATTCATTCCAAAAGTTTCTCCTGAACGATTTTAGTCTAAAGTCATTTGAGGGAAAATTTACTGAATACTGATAGCAATGATATTTTTCAAAATGTACAGAAAAATAGTTATGTTATATTATATCCAGTATTAAGACTTTTCAAGCCCATAGGCATAAAAATTTTTAAAACAAATATTAAAAATTATTGAACTATTTTATAATGTATTTGAGGCTCTTTAGACTAAAGTTGTTCAGGAGAAAATTTTGGAGCTTGAAAGGTCAGTATTATCACATCTAGCATATTCTCCAGATCTTGCACCATCCAGCTATCATCTGTTTAGATCATTACAAAATGCATTAAATGGGAAAAATTCAATAATGATGAAGTTGTCAATTCTTTCATTCAAGACTTTTTCCGTATCAAAAGATAAAAACTTTTATTCGGAAGGCATTCATTAATTGCCTATAAATGGGAAACTGTCGCTAATAACAATGGTGATTACATAATTGATTAAATTGAGCCTATTTTGTTTAATGAATAAAAAAATTTTTTTAAATACAACCAAAATTATTTGTTACAACCCAACATATATATGACATAAAACTTCCATTTGACTGCAAAATCTTTATAATGTCAGATTCATACGAAGTGGCCAAACTTTTTTATGAAAATGTGGAGAATAATCATATCTGCATAAATGTGCAGAAACAGAGAGATTCTTCTGATCTCTGATACTCCCGTAGGAATAAAAATTGTATAGGATATGAATATTGTATTACCAAATATCACTCACACTGTTAGGAACAAATACATTAAAAGATTAGGATGAATGTTAAGAAACAGCCTATAAATAAAAATTATGATTTTACATGGGACATTAATATCAGGATGGGATAATAATTAACAATGTCCTGTGAAAATTATGAATAATTTAATTATTTTAATTAAATTATTCCTAATTTTCTTGAAGTGTTAAAATATAGTCCTAATTTTATTGCCAGAAATAACTATAAGAATAGCACTCCAACTAATGCTTCTATAGAATACTTTTAGCAGTAATTAATTCGGATAAGAATGAAAAAGAAAGAACTAAATGGATCTTTACTGATCTGGTAAGATATAGAGATAAAAAAGATAATCAGAAAATTAATACCAAATATATTTTAATTACTATAAAATTAACTAATGAATAGTTGGAGAAAGAAAATCTGATAATTGTTAATGCAGATAAAATTAGAATTTAGTTATTTTAACTAATACTGATTTATTTAAACTAAGTTTTGTTTAAATTTTATTGTAAATAGGCACTTGAAGATGATATTGCAGTACATGAACAACAATTAGTTGCCGTTATTAAAGTTGGAGAGGATTTAATTTCAGCACAACATTTTGGATCAGATAAGATACAAGAAAGAATTAGAGAAATCCAAAGTATGTGGGAGCATCTTCAAGAGTTACAATCAGCAAGAACCAGAAGATTAGTTGAAGCTATTGATTATCATCAAGTATATATTTTTAATAATTATAAAAAGAAAATAATTCTATAAAAGCTTTCTTTTTGACAATTAAATTTTTTGCAGTTCTTTGCGGATGCAGATGATGTTGATACTTGGATGCTTGATATCTTACGATTAGTCTCAAGTGAAAGTGTAGGTCGAGATGAAGCTAATGTACAGTCACTGTTGAAGAAACATAAAGTAATTTTTTGCATCATAATTTTTATTTTCAAAAAATAGATTCCTTTCCTTCTTAAACTTATGATATTCAGATTTCTAATCTGTTCATTTTATATTTGTATATCATATCTTGACATTTTAATTATTAAACATTAAATATTTGATTATGAATAAAAAGTTTATCACAATCCGTTATCAATTTGTTTATTAATTATAATTATTTAAAATTAAATATCAATTTATAGTTTGCTCATTTTTCAATGTATATTTATGAATTTTATCAATATACAATAATAAAAAGTTTTTCTATTATTATATATTGATTTTCATTTACCTTATAATATTACCGTTCATTTATGCTTCCTGTTTTTAGTATTGTTTCCATAATTTTTTAACTGTTTTAGTTATATTTTTCAAAAAAAAAATTTTAAATATAACAAGTAAAAAGTTCTTGAAAATAATGTTGATAATTGAATTAGCTGACTGAAATTTTAGATCATCTGCTCTGTTTTCATTAATTTTTATGTATAGTTATGTCAATTTGAACTGGAATTAATTCTGATATTTGTGCATTTTTGGTATTTTTCCTAAAAGACATAGTATTAAAATATAAAATTTATTATTAAACAATTCTGTGAAATCATATTGTGAAAATATTCACAGTATTCTTTTTTATTTATGATACATATAATTTTTGCTTTTGTTTATTTTTATTTACTGTCCGTCCAGCTTAGCCGCAACCATCGCGTGCACTAACTGAATGAGTCCAATGACAAAGTAGGGATGACAGTTTCACACTTGGATGTTTTCAAACGCAAGATAACTGAAGTTGAATGGAAGTTTATTGTAATGTCGAATGCTAAATGATTAGTTTCGACATTGGAAATAGTATATTTAACAGAACTTAATATAATATTAATTCAATAATTTTTATCTAATAAAATATAATCATTATATACATCCGGAATAAAAAAATAACAATATAGTTTTTTAGTAAATACTTTACATTTAATTAATAATCGTTCTCATTCACACTCTGAATCATTGTTTGTTGAATCATGTCAGTCAATGAAATACAGAGTGGTTCACACACTTCTTCTATAATTGCGTCTTTATCCCAGTAAGCTGCTTCTATTTTCATTACATGCTTGCAATATTTATACCAGTTTTCAACAGATATGCTGTTTATAGTGTATTCTTTTGTTTGAAAAAGTTTTGTCATGTTGATATCACCAGTGGGATTAATATTGCATATGTATCTTTTTAATTTGGCCAACACATATTCAATGGCATTTATATCGCAGTGATATAGCAGGAGACGAAGTGTTGTAAATTCATGTTCTACTAGCATACAATCAATTCGATAGGTTTTTACTTTAGAAGCATGTAATTTGACCAACTTTAAAACTTCAAACTTCAGCGAATCAGGTGAATGTTGAATGGCATTCATAGAAAGCCAATTCAGAATAGTTCTTTTGGTATTGCTTGAATTTGGTGGCTTGTAATATAGAGCATTATCAATAACAGCAGCAGCATTTTTAGGCAAATTTGGAATAAGTTTTTCTTTTGCCCATTTCTCATAAATAGTAGAGTTCATTTGTCTGTGGTCATATTTGCTTTGTATATAAGTTTAGTATTTAGTATAAATCCCATAAATCCACTTGTGCACAAAACAATAATTCGACACAAAGCGTTTTCACTTCAAAAAACTCCATCCATGTCACTCGATTGCTAGCATTTACCAAATGTCAAATTGCTATCGACCCACATTTTGTCAATATAAACAACAGATCTTTTTCCTTTCGATACCTTTTTATATTCCTTAGAAATTGCCTACTCATTAAAATGATTTCACTCCTTTCAGTTAGAATTTTTTTTTTATTTTGGCTTTGTTTCCATTCAAATCCAATTTTATGTAAAATCTGTATTAATATTTCCTTTTTCCAAGTGAAGTTGATTTTTTCCGTTAAAACTGGCAATAATTTGTTTAATGAAGGAACTTTCTTTTCTCGGGTGTAAAACTCTTGCACCGTATGCCTAATAACATCACAATCGAAATCATCTATTCCAATTGTCTGCAGAATGTCCACCTTTCTCCGTTTTTTCGGAGAGAAAAACTTGGTTCAGCTTGCGCTGCTGACTCTTGACGAATCTTTTTTATTGTTGTCAATGATAGACCACATATCTGATTTGCTCGTTTTGTGGAATAAGAAACAGGAAATAAAACATCGCCATTTTCTGGTTTTCTATCACAAAATTCAATTATATTGTGTAAAATTTTTTTCGTCCCACTTTGAAAGGCTTTGTTATGAATTGTGCTAGCCATCAGAAATAGAAAAAGCTAAGCGAAAATACTAAGATGACAAATAACAGAAATATGCAAAGAAAAGTAAATTGAAACCGAAACCATTCCCTCCTATCATTATACTGACTGCAACTCTCCCTTTCACATTTGGACTCATCCACCTTAGCTAGGCATGTCTTTCATAGACAGACAATATATCCTTTAATAAGTTTAAGTTAAAAATTACAATCCATCCTTTTTAGGCAGTCATTTTGTTATCTGTTCTTCATTTTATTACTTTATTTTTGTGATCATTTTAGAATCAGTAGCATCTTAGATTTTATGAATATAATTATAAACTATTTTCTTTTTTGAATTTTAATTATATATATAGTAGTGGAAAAAATTATTGCATCACCATTTCATAAATAGCGTATTCAGCTATCCAATCATTTATGTGGAAATATTGTAATACAGGCAATGTTCAACAATAGAGAGCAATGCAAATAATCTAAAAATATGTAATGCATCACTTAATACATCACAATTGGATATGCATTAGTAAATTACAGTTATGAGTGAAATAACCTGTTGTTCCAAATAATAATGTAATAATTTGAAAAGTGGACCCAAATAAGCTTAATTACAAGGGGAGGCCAAAAAGTTTTTACCCTCATCATGACTTTAATGTGCTAGGGATTTGAAATTTGGTCCTCCAACTCTTCCTTCTCTACATATCCACTTCCTAGAGCTACACAGATCTCACACTTTTGGAAACAGTTGCTTAATCCCATCTTTGTTGAAATTGGCAGATATGTTTTTCAATTAAAAAACAAAGAAATGTATCTCTAGAATTTACTTTGTTTTACAGTTCTGATGCAATAATTCATGAGTATTTCTAAATTCCAACAAATTGTATAGGATGAAGCAATAATTGTTTTCCACTACTGATATATTAACAATTTGTTATTTATTGAAATTTTCAGGATGTGACAGATGAATTGAAAAACTATGCAAATATTATTGATGCTCTTCATCAACAAGCGGGCAATCTTGGAACTCAGGTATGTTTTATTTTTTTTTTATTAACATTACAACAATATGCTGTTTATGAAAATATTTTTTATATAGTATCGTGAAGCACCAGAAGTATTAGAACGTTTAGCTAGTATTGATAGAAGATATAAAGAATTACTTGAATTAGCAAAACTAAGAAAGCAGAGGTTGCTTGATGCTTTGTCACTCTATAAACTTTTCAATGAAGCAGATGGTGTAAACCAATGGATTGAAGAAAAGGTAGTTTAAAATAGTATTAAATAAATATATTTATTAAACCAATGGATTGAAGAAAAGGTAGTTTAAAATAGTTTTAAATAAATATATTTAAGAATATTCTGAAAAATTCTTTATCATTATATATATATATATTATAAAAATTCATTATAATTCATTGTTTTTTTAGGAAAAAATGTTAGATAGTATGGTTATGAGCAGAGATATGGAAGATATTGAAGTTATGAAACATAGATTTGAAGGATTTGAGCAAGAAATGAATGCAAATGCATCCAGGGTTGCTGTAGTAAATCAATTAGCACGTCAATTACTGCATGTTGAACATCCAAATTCTGAAGAAATACTGGCACGACAAAATCAAATTAATCAACGGTAATATAAATTATTAATCTATTGGGTTGTTCAGAAAGTAATTTCGTTTTTTTCATCAGTGTTGTTAATTGTATTTTTAACCAACGTTGTTTGGAAAGTAATTTTGTTTTTTTCCATGAGTGTTGTTAGTTGTATTTTTAACCAGCCAATTTCATTTTAAACCCTATTGTCATTATATATTTTGACAGCTGACATTTCAAGGTTTATTTATAAAAAAAATATTTTTGATTCTGTGAAGTTGTTTTTTTGGTGTCATATCAAAATGGAGATTTTTGGCATGTTTTGCTTTTTTATTACCGAAAAGGTAAGAATGCTGTTCAAGCAAGAAAAAAGTTATGTGAAGTGTATAGAGATGTGTTAACAGAATGGTCAAAATTTCATTCTGACAGTTTTGATATTAAAGATGCACCATGTACTGGATAACAAAATAAAGGTTTTTGGTTGAAGCAAACTGCTGAATAACAACACAATAAATTGTTACAAGATTGAATTTTTTTAATTCAACTGTTCATGACCAGTTGAAACGACTTAGTTTCGTTTCAAAGCTCAATATTTGAGTTCTACATGTTTTCAAAGAAAGATTTGCTCCATCACATTACCATCTGTGATTTGCTGCTCAAATGTGAAGAAAATGATCCCTTTCTGAAGCAGATCAAACTGGTGATGAAAAATGGCAATCTCTCAGGCAGTTACAACAAAGTTGAACACAAGTGATCATGGAACAGAAGAGATGAGCTGGCTCAAACACTCTGAAACCCATTATTCATCAAAAAAGGGATGTTCTTTGTTGGTGGGATTTCACGGTCAAGGTCGCTTATATGTTCACACTTGTATCTGTTAGTCGTCGTCGTCCTGAAACGGTCGGTGTCACTAATCGTTTTGATCTTGACCAAGATTCAAGGTTTAGTCGTTGTCGTTTTACTTTGACCAATCAGAAAGAAGAATTTTTATAATGATTCCATAAAACAGAAGAGGCCAGAATTGATTAATAGAAAAGACATAGTGTTTTACCATGACAATTCCAGACTTCATACAAGTTTAATGACTCACCAGAAGCTGTTACAGTTTGGATGGGATGTGCTATCACACCTACCATATTCACCATATCTGATACCTCCAATTATTACTTATTCCGGTCTTTACAGAATACATTTAGTTTAAATGAGGGTGTCAAAAATCATTTGGTTCAGTATTTTGCAAGCAATGATCAGAAATTCTACGATGGAATCATGCTACTATCAGAAAGATGGCAACATGTGTTGGACCAAAATAGTCAGTCAATATATAATTAAATAAAATATTAAAATATTTATATACTATAAAAAAATTGTTGTTCATTTTCATGGAAAAAAAATTAAATTACTTTATGAACAACCCTATATACAGGGTGCACCAGCTAAATCCGGACAAATTTCAAATTGAGTTTTTCCAATAGTTTTGTTTTCCTTTACAATTTTTTTAAAATTTAGAGTGAAATTATAATTTTCAGTAAATTCATCTGAATACAAAATGTAAAGAATTCTTCAGAAAATATCATGTTTTTCTGGGCAATTTTATCTACACTATAATGAAACAGCAGCTAAGCATTAACATTTTTAAAATGATAAAGTGTAATAACAATAATATCAAATGTAAATAAATATTAACATAAGTTTCTTGCATAAAAATTATCCATTTAAAATTTATTTAATAAAATAGTTATATTTTATTCTAACAAGCATATCATTATTACAGTTCAGTTATATTAAGGCATTAAACTATTGCTCATTAATATCTATATTATTTCACACTTTCATCATCAAAAAATATTTATGATTTAATTGCTATTGTCTTTTAAATAATTTCTTTTTCATATATAGAGAATAATTTTTATATATTTGGATACATTTTATTTTTGTACAAATCTCAAAAATTTGTAATGGTTGAAAAATGCAATTTTTTTTTTGCAATATTAAAATTTGTTAATTATATGTCTTGTTTCAATGAAAGAACAAAGATAATTTTAGATACAATATATATATATATATCTTGACTAATTTTCATTTATCATCTCCTTAAAGGTAGATTATTCAAAACTTCTAGACTACATCAAAATAATTATTACAATATTTCATTTATAAGTCAAACATTCTAACAGTATGATTGTCTGTAAAATTAGCTAAAAATATAAACTTCTCATTTAGCTATAAAAATTATGCAAATGAAACAAATCTT
>AYEL01070872.1:0-40539 GCA_000484575.1 Olivierus martensii | reverse complement strand
TTTATTTCAATATTTCTTCAGGTAATGCCATTTAAATTACTTTATTTACAACTTTATATTAATATGTGCCATTTTTTATTTTTATCATTATGAGAAAGTTTTTGAAAATAGTCATAATGTATTGGAGGAATATAAGGTAATAGATCCATTATATCGTTGAATTTTTTGGATATGATGGGTCTGGCATGATGATATAAAGGTGGTAATATTATATTTTCAAATTTTTGTGGTCTTCCTCGTCTGGGAATAAATGTAGTGTTTTAAACTCCGCATTTTCATCAAATGAAGTTTTATACAGAATTGTATATAGTTTGTTTTTTAAAACCCTTATCCAACATATCTTCAGCCAATTTACGTCTTCACCATTAGTATTTTTTCGTCGTCTTAGAATTGCATTTTCTAGTGGTTTCATCGAAACAAAATCATCCCATTTCATTTTATTTATGTCATTAACAGTGTTGCCACACGTATAAAAATGAAGTAGAGAAATTATGTAGTATAATTTTTGAACTAAAGATTACGTCTTTGCGGAAAGTGGACTTACACCACATTCAAAGTAATTATATTTTTAATTTCATTAACTACGTAAATTTATATTGACAAAATGATGAAAATTTTGAAGGGATTTTTTTGGGAAGTGTTTACAAATAAAAAGCTCATAGCAGATTGCATTCATTGTTATCATTAACTAACTTTTTGTCAAAAATGGACTCACACCACTTTCAAAGAAAACGGCTCATTTATCCCTAACAGAAAGTATTAACAATATTAAATTTAAAACATGATTTATATTTCTGAAAGTGAAGATTTTTCCTTGATATTGAAATTATAAAATTATTGTTTCAAAAAAATATACATTTAAATATTAATAGATCTCCATATTATGAGAGGTTAGTATTTCTCAATAACTTTAAAAAAAAAGAATTAAATAATGAATGATAATCTGAAAAATTCATTTAAGCATTAAGCAGTCCATGATAAAATGATCTTGTACTATATGTATGGCACAAAAATATTGAAAACATTTATATAATTAATATAATTATTATGATATTTTTACAATAATAATATTTATATTATACACATTTAAGAAATAATTTAGAAATATTTTTTAATATTTAATTCAGATAAAGATAAGATTTGATAGCAATTAATTTTTCTTTATAAAATTGCCAATATAAAATGCTGGTCCACTATAAATGAAATTTAAAAAAGTAATACTGTTGTTATTAAATAACAGAATTTAAAGCAGAATTGAAAAGTAAATATTTTCTTAACAATTAATTTGATTAATGGAATGGCTTAAAAACAAAAAGTGATATGTGAAATTAATTCTATTAACTTTTCATTTCTGTTTAAATTCCATTATTATATTATAACAGGTAATATTAAAATGTTCTCATTTCTCATAAAAAAATTTATGAATGACAACATTGAATTCGTGAACCAATAGAAGTTGTATTCAGAGATAGATTTTTACTTTCTTGCATTTTGATATGACCTGATGTGTCATAAATATATTTCATTGTGGTTGCCAATGTTACAAAAGCCTGTTCTACATTGGTGTCTTCTTTTGCACTGGTTTCTAGTGTTGCTGTGAACTGTGGTATCTGATGAACAAGCAAATTGGCTTCTTCTTTGGTTACTTCACGAAGTGCTTCCATATCACATTTATTTCCTAAAATAAAAAACTATTTTATTATGATTAAAATAGCACAAGAATAAATTTTTATCAAAATATACATTTAAATATTAATAGATCTCAATATTATTTGAGTTTAATATTACAGATAAAAAATTATAATTTTAAATATCAAAAATAATGATATTGAATCAGTTTCCATAATCAGTTTATTTCAAGTTTCAGAAAACAGCAAAAAAATCATACTAACTATTGAATTAAAATACAGTAAGACCCCACTTAATGCTGTTTCAATACAACACGGTTTTTTTAATTCTGTATTTTTTATTTATTTACTTTGGTGTGGTTTTTCAAACTGTTATACTCACATAAATCCGAAATCACACTAATTTATTGCTTTGATACTCCTATGCCATCTCACAATGCATTTGATATCAGTGCAGTACACGTGAAAGTCGACTTGCGGTCACAGTTCATCAATGTTATATTACAATCGATCGATAATCACGGTTAACATTGTGAAAAGTAAGCCATAATATCATCTTTCTTTTATTCATTTTGTAATTTTTAAATTATAAAAGATATATAGTATTACAGTTTGCTAAATATAAGAAAAACACAAGGTGCCGCTTTTCGTTTCTTAACTGTAGTGCATTCCGACGCCAATTTGCTAAATATAAGAAAAACACAAGGTGCTGCTTTTCGTTTCTTAACTGCAGTGCATTCCGACGCCATTATCATCCTCTGTCGATCGATAATCACGGTTAACATTGTGAAAAGTAAGCCATAATATCATCTTTCTTTTATTAATTTTGTAATTTTTAAATTATAAAAGATATATAGTATTACAGTTTACTTTTCACAAAGTTATCTGTGATTATCGATCGGCAGAGGATGTAAAATGGCGGCGGAATGCACTCTACTTAACTCACTTAACTGCATTTGTGTGTGTTTCACCTGCTATATTTTGCAGAAAATAGAACCAAAGCAGAATGAAACTTTTCTGCATTCTGCATTTCTGCGCAGAAAAGTATCGGTGTATCCAGGCTTTAAGATATTTTTATAATGTTTAAGTTCTTAATGAAACAAAATTTGAGCTGTTTTCTTTGAAAGTGATGTAAGTCCATTTTATATTATATGGAGATATTTAAGGGTTTGTATTTGAATGGTTTGAAAAATATTGGTATATGTTAATACGCTCATTTTATGTTTCTTTAAAATTAAATTGATGCGCAGAAAAGTATCGGTGTGTTCCAGGCTTTAAGATATTTTTGTAATGTTTAAGTTCTTAATGAAACAATATTTGAGCCGTTTTCATTGAAAGTGGTGTAAGTCCATTATATTATATGGACATATTTAAGGGTTTGTATTTGAATGGTTTGAAAAATATTGATATATGTTAATACGCACATTTTATGTTTTTTTTTAAATTAAATTGATTTAAGTTTATAATGTGGTCGTTTTTAAAGTATTAGTTAAAAGAAATTTATACTTTTGATGACCTCAAATGGACTTACACCACTTTCAAAGTCAACAAAATGTGAAAATCATACATTTATGAAATATTAAATATGTGATTTCAATTGAATCAAACCAATTTTTTTATGAAATTTTTATTAAACATGTCAAAAAAAAAACAAAATAAAGCCTTTATTTAAATATTTCTTCGAGTAATGCCATTTAAATTATTTTAATTACAACTTTATATTAATATGTGCCATTTTTTATTTTTATCATTATGAAAAAGTTTTTTAAATAATCATGATGTATTGGAGAAATATGAGGTAATAGATCCATCATATCGTTGAATTTTTAGGATGTGATGGGCCTGGCATGATGATATAAAGGTGTGGTAGTATTATATTTTCAAATTTTCGTGGTCTTCCTCGTCTGGGAATAAATCTAGTGTTTTAAACTCCGCATTTTCATCAAATGAAGTTTTATACATCATTGTATATGGTTTGTTTTTTAAAACCCTTATTCAACATATCTTCAGCCAATTTACCTCTTCGCCATTAGTATTTTTTCGTCTTCTTAGAATTGCATTTTTTAGTGGTTTCGTCGAAACAAAATCATCCCGTTTCATTTTTTTATGTCATTAACAGTGTTGCCACACACATAAAAATGAAGTAGAGAAATTATGCACGTAGTATAATTTTTGAACTAAATGTTATATCTTTGCAGAAAGTGGACTTACACCACTTTCAAAGTAATTAAATTTGTAATTTCATTAAGTACGTAAATTTATATTGACAAAATGATGAAAATTTTGAAGGATTTTTTTTGGGAACTGTTTACAGATAAAAAGCTCATAGCAGATTGCATTCACTGTTATCATTAACTAACTTTTGTGAAAAATGGACTTACACTACTTTCAAAGAAAACGGCTCATTTATTCTAAGATCACTTCTTTGTGATCTAAAGATGAAAATTTATGTTATATCAAATATCAGTTAGGCCTAATTATTGATAATAAAATTACTGAATAAATATAAAATGCGTAAACTTACTTGTTCGTCACTTGATAACGTTAGATTCATGTGTAAAACGTGATGGTAATATGGTTCATTATACAAATTTAATATAGTACCCACAGGAATTTGAGCAAGTTCCTCTTCAGGGATGTAAAAATACTGATAGTCTGAATCATCTATTGAAAATATTGAAAAATTAGTTTTTGAAAATGAATATAAATTATATACTATTAATTAAATTGACTTAATCAGTATGTTATAATTTTATTTTGATATAATTGAGAAAGTATAAAGTGCATATATGCTGAATTCAACTGTTATATAAATAACCAATATTATAACTGTTTAATTATAATTATGAACGTAATAAAAAACTTTTAATGCTACTAGAACATTACTATCAAATACAGCATATGCTTTTAAGGATATTTAGATAGAATTATGATTTTTTGAATCACTTTAATATCACTTTAAAATGTTCATATAAATTGTATTAAAATTCAATAAAAAGGAATTTTTCGATATAAAACTCACTACTGTCTAAAAAGCTACTACTGTCGCTTATAAATGGTTTTATAATTTTCAGCACGACTTCAGGAATGTGATTATAAGCACATTAAAATGTAAATAGTTATCATAACTTATCATTCGTACTTCTTCATGCAAAAAATTTTTTCTCCTCGAGTATTAATTATAAATGTGATCCCAACCAATGAAAGACGTCTACACTGATTCCTGAAAGAGAATGAGTTGGACATCATTCTTTTAGAGTAGGGTAAGGTGTGCATTTTTGGATCACTTAAGCTTTGACCTTTTCTTAATCAGCATGTACTGCCTTAATATCCACAATTTATATATTATTTAAAACAGTAAATACTTAGCTTTCATAATCATTACAATCCATGGATTAAAATAAACTGTTATCTGCAAAAACAGAAATTTTAGAAAATGTGGCAAAATGATCCATTTACATAGGGATAAATGAACCATCAGAATGTTTTATATATATATATATAACATATATTACATTTTTGAGGCATTTCTTGCTTGATATATATAAAATGTATATATAATTCTCAACTTTATAAGTTAATTCATACTTGAAGTGAGCTTGTAAAGTAAGAACTCATAAGGCCAAGAATCAATTTCCCATAGATATAGTGTTAAAATCGGGTTCCACTCTCAGCAATGCAATTTGATACAATAAAATTAAAGGCTAATAAAATCAAGAGTTTATGATCAAACAATAATTTATCTATCCAAAGAAATGAAAACATGATCTTTAAAATCACACAAATTAAAAGTTATATGACAAATTATAATAATAAAGATTTTTTATTCTCCATTATCATTGACAGATATAATAGATGAATTTATACATATGAACTATACCTTAGGCACAATCTGGGACTGAAAGTTATTTACATAATGTGCTGGTAAAACCATAGTGGAGTGTTACCAGTGCACTACTACTACTTGTGTCACTATTTTGATGTTTTGACTTTGTAACAGACAACAGAGCTTCTGTTATAAATCCAATTGTACTATATTATCTAGCTACATATATACAGTCAAACCTCTTTAAGCTGCCACCATCAGTTCGAAGGTCCTCTCTGGCAGTAAAGGAGGGTGGCGGTTTATGGAGGGTTTATGGTAATATGTGAGAAAACATGTATAGACTAGAATGACATTGTTTCATTTAATTAAAGGTGATCAGAAATAAATTGCTGAGTAGCAGAAGGATTTTTATTTTTATATTCACAAATTAAAATCTTTTCGTGAACATCTAATGTCGTTTTTGACATTTTTCCGAGTAAGAAACAGCAATGATACTCACAACAGTTGATTTATAAAAAAACGGTTTAAACTGTTCTTCTTCTTCCGCAAAGTCGAGGTTATGGCTCTCCAGTCTTCTCCTATTTTAAACGGTTATTTTGTAAAAATCCGTTTAAAGTTTTGGAATAGCTCATTTTGAAAACAGGGATGTGAATAGTCACAGGTGCGAGATTACAGGCTAATAAATGTTAACAGATAAATTACTTAATTGCCAACTTGTGTTTCTATTTGTGTTGGTTGACCTTGCCATTCGATTGTTTTGGCGGTTTAAACAACTGATTTGTCTACTAATGAAATGGTTTTGCCTCCAGAAATGAGTGGCGGTTGGCGATTAGTGAGGTGGTGGTTTATAGGGAATTTCATGTTTTAACATAAAGGAATAGATTTGTTATTGGCTTTCATCAGGCAAATAACGAGGGTGGCAGTTTATAGAGGGGCAGCTTAAAGAGGTTTGACTGTAATTTGAAATGCCTTTTTATGAATATTTATAATTTATTTATTGCAATTAATATGAATATTTGGAATAAAACTCAAAAAACCCAGGAACTAGTTAAACAGAAATTACCTGTATATCATAGTATACAGATATGTGTAAATGTTAATCAAGAAATTTTCATAACCATTGAAATATTATTTCTCCCCAATAAATTTAATCTACATTAGGTTTCTGTATGTATATATAACTGCAATTTTGGAAGTCCTAATCAGTTTATTGCAGTTGTGTTTAGAGTTTTTGAAAAAGAACCATAATAAGTTTTTGGTGATGGTTTCTAAATATTTTCTGGCTGAAATTTCTTATTTTAAATGGTTTTTATAAAAATTTATTTAGTTGATTATTTTTTAGAAAATTCACTTTTTTTCTCCCATTCTTTCTCTATATTCTAGATTAATGTGTTTATGGTATGTTTAAATAAAGTTAATTAACAAAATTTTTTGTAAAAATGAATTTTTTATAATATGAACTATAAAATATTAAAAAAATATTATAGATAATATCAAAATTTTGCTTAATTCTATTAAAATAGACAATATTTTTTATTAATTGTTGAGTTTTTTACTTCATTGTCTTTTTATCAAAAAATGAGATAAACAAAGATTCATCATTAAAAGGGAATGACACTTATTATTTTATTGCACCAATCCTTTCCCATGCTTTTTCTGCAAAGCCTACTACTTTCTGGAAAGTGTGGTATTGGGAGTGAACTGAGAATCCAATAAAAGCAAAGAAAAGAGAATATTATAGCTGTTTATATATGAGAGTAGGCAATTTTTTTATTTGTTTATACAGGTTGACTATCAGAAATCCAGCAATCAATAATCCGGTTCCATCAGTTTTCCGGCATGAATGTCAGAGCACATTTTTAAATTTCTGCATTGGCGTGCCATTGTTTTCTGGAGGCGCTGTTTATGTTTGGACGGCACTGTACTCCAGAATCAAATGTTTGGTCATGCCTGCAATCAGAGTTGCCAGATTGGCTTTTTGATGCCAAATGAGCTCTTTTTGGCTCTTTTAGACATGGTTGGCATTAGAATTTTTAAAAATATATTTTGGCATTTTTTCTTGCTTTTTTTTGCTTATTGGCATTATATAAAATCTTTTAACTTTTTCAAGGGAACAGAAATGAATTAAAATTCTATAGAATTATTATATTTAGTTGAATTAAAATTCTGAGGAACTATTTTATTTAGTTGAATTAACATTCTGTAGCTTTATAGTCTTTTGTTTAGTTATCTAGCAATAAAATTTTGTTTGCTTTTCATTTAGTGTTTAATTTTATTTCTAAAGCACTGTTTGTACAAGTAGTCTTTTCCTGTTAAATATATACAGCATATATATATACATTAAAAATCCGACAATCCTCAGGTCCTGAGGTTGCCGGATTTTTGATAGTCAATCTGTATTATGTTTTTGATTTAAATTTGGCATCTCTCCAGGCCGCTATTGAGGCAGCGTTTTCGAACCTGAACAAGCAGGCATTGCGCAGGGCATGTTATTGTTTTCAGTCGAGGATCGAGGCAGTAATTGAGGCAGAAGGGAATTACATCGAGTAATTTTAATCTAAAGGGATCCCAAATTAATGTACAAATGATAATTTTATTTTTTTTGTTAAATAAAATTTTGTTTAATTAAATTGTTTATTTTTTCCGGATTTAGCTGACGCACCCTATATATATATATATATATGTTAAATAAAATTTTGTTTAATTAAATTGTTTATTTTTTCCGGATTTAGCTGGCGCACCCTATATATATATATATATATATATATGCATGCATGCTTATAATAAGATAAAAATCATACTTACACTTTCAGCATTATAAAATTTATTTCTCATATTAGAAGCAAAAACTAATTAAAATCTGATTGTTACATTAAATAATCTTTAAATATAAAAAATTATTGAGCAACAATGTTTCAAAAGATTTTTATAAAAAATAGTTATTTTGAATAATAAAATGATATTCTGAAACTTAAATAACTATTTATTGCTTATTTTTAGTCTAATCTATTTTCAACAAGAAGATAATTATTTTTACTTTGCATAATTTAACATCTCATGATTTTTAATTATTAAAATAAACAAAAATTTCAGTTTTTCCATCTCGGTTTATGCAGAGTAATTTTTATGTAAAATGTCATTATATTATGTTTTTATATTGTGCTCAACTTTAAATTAGTAAAAATTTTTGTCAAAAGTTATGTTATACAGGTAATCCTCAACTTAGGATGATTCGCACTTCCGAGAGCCAAAAATTATTATTACGTATTCTCTAATTCAACTTTGCTGCCTGTTTATACATATATATCACATTGTTTTTGCATGCACATTGCAACATCACCATTAGTTGGTAAGCAAAGCCTTTCAACAATACCAATAGTCGCTAATGTGATTCACCCCTTCTAATTTATCACAGACTTTGATATGCTAGTTGCTAATCAGCAGTTGAAGTGTTCATTTCCCTTGTTGCAATTTTTGTATCGCATCATAACCTGTCATGTCCAGTAAGAGAAATAATACTACTGATGAAAATTCAACATAAAAAAGAAGACAAGGATAGCTTTAACTATTTTAAGTTAAACAGAAACCTAATTTATAAAACATATTAAATTAAAAATCAAACAAATTGAGAATTAAAAAAGCCCTCGACTTAAGTCAGAATCAACTTATGACAGAGACATGGAATGGAACTCCATCATAAGTCGAGCACTACCTGTATATAATATAATAGTCTATGTAATACTTTAATGCACAGATATTGAATTGGTTTTTACTGTATAACTGATTACAAATATAATACAGGTAGTTCCGAATTTCATAAATTAATTCATTCTTGGTGTGTGTTTATAAAACAAGAACTTATAAAATGGGAATTTATTTATTGTAGATGTAATGCTAGAAATGATTTCTAATGTCAACAATGAAATTTGACTATAATAATAATAAGTAAAAGTCAATAAAACAAAAGTTATAATTAAACAATGATTTAATTATCTAAAAAAATGGAAACATATCCTTTAAAATTAAAAAAATTATTATAATAATGAAATTGTTCTGCAATTGTTAAAATGTATTTTTTCATCATCATCATCAACAGATGAATAATTGACTTTTAACATAGATGAACTACTGCCTTAGGTACAGTCTGAGAATGAGAGTTAATTACCTAATATTCTTATGAAACCATGGCAACCAGAGGACATTACTTATACTTTTCAGTCCACATATTGATTTTTCGATTTTGTAGCAGATCATAGAATGTCTATTATTAAAACCAGTAGTACTAAATTATATAGCTATATACTTAATATGAAATGCTGTATATATATAAATATTTAGCATTTATTTATTGCAATTAATAACCATATTTTTGATTTTGTGATATTTTATACTTGAAAAAAGAACTCATAAATTTGAGAACTCGTAAAGAACTCAAGAACCTGTACTTACTTAATAAAATAGCTTCATCTTTATATTCTGTAATTTTTAAAATTTTAATTTGTCTAGAAAGTTAAAATTTACAGATTTAATAATTAAAATAATTTATTCATTGCTATTTATTTTTAATCCTTAAAACAGATGGTCTGCTCTTCGAGATAAAGCTGAACAAAAACGAGAAGAAATAACTTCAGCCCATGGTGTTCAAACATTTCATATTGAATGCAGAGAAACAATTGTAAACTTAATTATGAATTACTAATCAAATTTTATTGAATATTTTTAATTCTATGTTAAAACTTTATTTCTATTTATTCTAGACTTGGATTGAAGAAAAAACTAAATTACTACAAGCTACAGAAGAACTGGGTAATGATCTTACTGGCATCATGACTTTACAGAGACGTCTCAGTGGAATGGAAAGAGATCTTGCTGCTATACAAGCTAAGGTAAATCTATATTTAATCTATATAATTTATATACATATTTGTACACAATCTGTATTTTTATAACTTATCGTTTAAAATTTAAAAAAGATATTTAATATTATGAAACAAAATACTGTTCAATATCAGTTGAATCCTATGGAAGAATCAAATGAAAAGGGCATTCTGTACTTTGCCTTTATTTCATCTGGCTTTTCTATGGAGCCAAGTTTTTTTGCTTTATAGCAGCAGTTCTCAATCTTTTCATAAATGTGTACCATCAAACTCAAAATTCAAAAATTTCAGTACCTACCAACAAAATTATGCCTCGTATACAAATAGGAAATCAAGGTTATACACATACCACTAATCATGTCTTGCATACCACAGGTTGAGAACCACTGTTTTATAGCAACAAATGTCAGTAAATTAATGGATCAATGTTCTCAATGTTAACAATAAACAACAGAGTTCTCCTGCTTCTAAAAATACAATAAATCTCAAGCACTTGAAGCAGGATACATACACTATTTTATTATTAGATACAGGAATACCCCAAGTTACGGCGCTTCGGACTTACATTTTGAATTTTCACCATTCCCCGAATTTACGAGCACTTGAAGCAGGATACATACACTATTTTATTATTAGATACAGGAATACCCCAAGTTATGGCGCTTCGGACTTACTTACATTTTGAATTTTCGCCATTCCCCGAATTTACTTCGCGTGATTCGGAATTATGGACACGGGACTCTTCAGAGAGAGAGCACAACACGCTTCCACTGTGGCCATCTTGCTGATATATTAAACAGTTTATTGTTTTGGTGTGATTTAAATACAAATAACGTATCTGCTATTACAGTTCAATATTAAGAATGTTGTGTGAGGAATTGTATGCACGCTCATCGGTCATGCGATCAAATGTTTTCAGCGTTCATCGATCATCAGGCATTTTATAACAATAACGTATCTGCTATTACAGTTCAATATTAAGAATGTTATGTGAGGAATTGTATGCACGCTCATCGGGTCATGCGATCAAATGTTTTCAGCGTTCATCGATCAGGCATTTTATAATAACATTCTTAATAATAATATTGTTCAACTAAGTGTTTAACAAAGTACAGTACATTCTTAATAATAATATTGTACTGTACTTTGTTAAATACTTACTTCAAAACGATCCACAACTCCATTTATAATAGCTAAAGTTATGGATGATCGTGCCAATGTATCATTAGTAGCGATGGCAATGTAATGAATAATGCTTCATCAAATGAACTGATAATTAAGTGATCGTTTTTTTTTTGTTCCAATCCCAATGGGGGTTATGTGAAACTTATCCCCCGAAAAGAGGAAGCGAAAGTGCTGAAAATGAGGCGGACAAGTCCGTATGCAGGTCCCACTGCAGGTCCTCAGTGACGGATGTGAACACCAACGAAGCAGTTCTGATTCCGTGTCGGAGCCCATAGCAGGCCCCCAGTGAAGGACCTCAAAAACCACTAATGCGAGCTGCAGGTCCTCAGTGACGGATGTGAACACCAACGAAGCAGTTCTGATTCCGTGTCGGAGTCCATAGGCAGGCCCCCAGTGAAGGACCTCCAAAACCACCAATGCGAGGTAACCCCTTTAGGAGCCTTTTACTCTATGCGGGGTCAGACGGTGGGTATATTCTTGCCCCTACCCACAGGGGAATTAAGTGATTGTTTCGATAATCAGTCCTTATATGTAATATCGTCATATCGAGCCGTTATTGGTTAATTGCAAATTTACATAATTTTCTGGGAGAAAAAGTATTGCCAACTCTCACCTCCAGGGGTCAGTCTAGATATTTCTTGCCACCATGTTTGAATTATTAGTCGGCACATGTGGGTAAGTACAGTATATCACTTTCTGTAAATTTTTACTGTTTATGTCAGCTATGGATAAAGAAACTAATAAATGTTATTACATAACTGACATTACATGTAAATACATTGTTAAGTGAAAAAATGGAATGCTTCGATTTATGGACATTTTCAGTTTACGGCACCCATCTGGAACCGAATATGATGTAACTCTGGGGTATTCCTGTTTATATAATATATATTATATATACTAATAATACAATTTGTTTTCTGGAAAATAATTGATTGACATTTCCGACTTGTTTCGAT
Source organism: Olivierus martensii (assembly GCA_000484575.1). NCBI lineage: Eukaryota > Metazoa > Arthropoda > Arachnida > Scorpiones > Buthidae > Olivierus > Olivierus martensii. The sequence goes on along the minus strand of AYEL01070872.1, from coordinate 28,064 downwards.
GCTCCCTATCAGTACGCAAAACTTTACGACGAAGTTTTTCTTAACCCTTTATATTTAACAAAATTTTTAATTAACAGAATCTTTAAACAAAGCTGATTTAAGTTAAGAATTTTTCATGTTATTAGGTAGTTTCCGCACAGCTACAACTGAGCTCCGACAGATAAAATCCACAGTCTGGCATGCGCGAGGTGACATCGTGCAACGCAGCAAGCTAAATCTGCAGATTAAAGCCTGTTTTAATCTGCAGATTTAGCTTGATGATTCGCCATCTTTAAAGGGTGAAACTCGTAAACAGTGCCATTTAGATATGTTCATTCGTGTCGTGCAACCGGTCCTAAAGAAAATAAAAAAATATATTTGTCTTATCTAACTGTTTAATTTAAATCAACATTAACTAAAATATTACAGACTTTTTTATTCAAGACTATAAAATCATTACTGATTATGAATTTATTATTAATAGTAAATTGTTATTTTGCCTTCAATATTTGAGTATCTAATTTTTCATAATTAAAATATAATTGCAAAATTTATTCATTTTAAAAATTTAAGTATTGATAATATTGTTCATTTTTCTTTAAAATTTACAGTTGACTTAATACAGATTTAAGAGGATATTTTTAGTTTGGAATTAACTTCAGTATAAGTCGGAACAAATGAAATTAATATTTCAAGGTTTTAAGTTTTTATTTACAGTCTTTCTTGGAATCACTTTTATGCTCAGGGCTAAAATCTCAATTTATTTCTTAAAATATTTTATATACAAGGTGAAGAAAAATTTCCTCGTAAAGTTTTGTGCACTAATAGAGGACATCGAAACAAGTTGAAAATGTCAATGAACATATCTAAATGGCACTGTTTACGAGTTTCACCCTTTAAAGATGGCGAATCATCATCGAACACGTAAAGTGTCGTTGCCACGCGTTGTCTCTTCGATTTGATTTGCTAGTTCTTCGCATGTTCGGTTGTGATTGGCTAGCTTTAAAGGGTCCTAACTCGAAAACAATACCATTTAGTCCATATGTTCATTGACATTTCCGACTTGTTTCGATGCTCCCTATCAGTACGCAAAACTTTACGACGAAGTTACGACGTCTTGTGAGTCTTATCGCTGCTTTTCCTATTGTTTCGGTCGTAAGGTTGATCGATAAAAAAGTCTTTTTATCGTAGTGTTTTCGGGACGAGCCGATACAACCCAGAATAATAAACTTCTCTATCAGCGGTTTAATGTAACAGATGATCTTTATTACAGATAATAGAGGGTAGGATACAAATAATAGAAGGAATTTAAGGGAATAGAGAGAATTTACGATAATACATCATCTGGTGTCGGCGGTTCGAACTAACTTTGAGTTGATGAAGCGACTACCCTTAATTTCCGAAACGATATGATTTTCTCGTATAGTTATCGGTCGGAACCGAGCAGTAGCAGTGAGAAAACATACTATTAAAATAAAACGAAACGATTCTTTTTTTATAAATATTTGATTAATCATAATTTTACAATATATCGAATAACCGTCAATCGTTTGGGCTTAATTTCCGAAACGATATGATTTTCTCGTATAGTTATCGGTCGGAACCGAGCAGTAGCTGTGAGAAAACATACTATTAAAATAAAACGAAACGATTCTTTTTTAATAAATATTTGATTGATCATAATTTTACAATATATCGTATAACCGTCAATCGTTTGAATATTATAAGATTTTATGCGAAACGAAGTGAAAAATCGTTTCAATGTTAAAGCTGCTGATGTTAATAATATGATAAAAGCTTTAGAATTTATCGAGGAGAATTTTTGATAATATGAATTTTGTACTAAGAAATCGAGCATTTAATGAATACTTAAAACTTGGAGTAAAAATTTTAACAATTTCATAGATGTTGCTGTATTTTTTCATATTGAACAAAATATCTATAATATTTTAATTAATAATAATGTTGCTTTAACAATAAAATTTTTATTATGTTTAAAAGTTAAGTTTGTGAAATGCGATGAAGAATCTTCATACGATTATTTTTATTTCTGTTTTCCAAGCATCAACCATTTTTTCAACTTATGATGATGTTATAGATAAAAATTCAAAATGCATATAATAATATTTTTTACTTAAAATTGAAAATTTTCCTAATAACGGTTCTTCTTGGAATATTCATTAATTAACTTTTCTTGATCTAAAAAAGTATGAACAATTCTTTTGTAAAAATTGTTTAAGCGGATTTTTAGAGAACCGATTTTAAACATATATTTAAATACCTCCTGAAAAAAATGACAATCAAAACTTATCGATGCTTACAAAATAAAATTCTATATTAAGCTTTAAAGAGTATTATAAATCATTAGAACATTCGATTTGTATTTTTTGTGACTGATTCTATTACAGAGAAAGTTTGTCTCTAGTGTTTCTCTTAAAACAACTTCTACCTATAAAAAAACATTTAAAAAAATTAAAATTAAAATTTACTTTTTCGAAAAAATTATTTCCTAATTTATAGGATAGCAATAATTATATCTTACATTACAGATGCTTGCAATGTTATTTACAACAGGACATGATTCTTCAAAAAATACATCGAGTTATAACTTTTACTCAAACGCAATAGCTAAAGCCATACATCAATTTAAATAATAAGAAAAGACACGAAGCTGAAAATCGTTTTGATAATAATTATTTTAAATTATTGAATTACTCATTTTACAGAAAAACTTTGCAATCTCCAAGAAAAAAATAATTAAAACTCGTTAAACAAATCTCAATATAAAAAAAAACACATCTGCTCTAAATTTGAATTACTTTGAGATTATTAAAGATGACTTTGCAGTATTTCAATAAAAAAACTACTAATTTGTTAATGAATAAACCAATATATATTGGATTTACTGTTTTAGAACTTAGAACTTAATTATACAACTTATTATAAATAATGTGAGATTGTTAATAAGGCAGTATTACAAATAATGTTGAGATTGTTTATGCCTTAATAACAAAAATAAAGTTCTCTTTCACCTTTTTATAACAAAATGTATATTTTAAAAGATGTATAAATATGCTTTCTTAGTCATTATTCAATATCAAATTAATAATATTTCTTTTAGAAAATTTATTTATCAAAGCCAATCCCATTGCAACTCTTCCATTAAAAGGAAATTCATTCCCTCAATATATTTTCTATCATCTCCATACGGATATATAATAAATACTGGCTGTTCTATATTTATAAAATCTGATACAAATTAAATTTACCTAACCGTACTATTTTGGCTACAATTACTTTTATTTATAATAATAATACTAAATAACATTTAACTTATGAATATAATGTAATTTTAAACATTTGTATTTTTAATCCTACAAACCAACCGCTTATCATTAATAAAATAGATTAGATTAATATTTGAATATGTTTTCAGACATTCAGTTAAACAGGGATTTTATTTTAATCAATAATAATGAAATCATTTTTTGTAGATCTAATTTTGTTTTGGAACATCTTCATAAGATTAACATTAACATCTTCAGTAGATCGCCTTATTCTTATTCGCAGAAGATATTTTATAAAATATTTTTTGTATATATTGGGAATGTAATCGAAATTTTTTCATGTAATAATATATGTGGACTTTAAAAATAAATTTTGTCGCTATTTTAAAGGAAAATTTTGTCTTTAACTTTATGCCATAAATTTGTACATGTCATTTTGTATTCCAAATAACTTATATTTGTTTTGTCAAGTTACATAAATTTGTTTAGAAAAAATAGGAACTTTTAATGTAGAAAAAAAATAAATTTTAAAAATTGTGTGTGGAATTTTATTTATTCTATCGTCAATTTAGTTTACAGACCATATGAATGTTAATTGCAATTCGGAGATGGCCAACGAGAAGCCGCTGATGATTTGGGAGACAAGTTTACGCTAATGACATATTCTTTCATTACACCAGCAGATTTTAATCGTGTTATGACGGTTATTCGATATACAGTATAGTAAAATTGTGAGTAATCAAATATTTATTTAAAGAATCGTTTCGTTTTATATTAATAACATGAAAAATTATTAATTTAAATCAAGTTTGTTTAAAGATCATGTTAATTAAGAATTTCGTTAAATGTCTATAAAGTATTCTATATTTCAATATAAAATATTTTAAGAATAACCTGAGTTTTTAATGTTGCATACGAAATCGAATCCAATAATGACTGTAAACAAAGCAATTAATATTTCAAGGTTGAATATTATTAATTTCTTTAGTTCGGAATTATATTCAAGGTAATTCCAAACAAAAAATATCCTCTTAAATCTATGTATTGTAGTAAATCAACCGTAAATTTCAAAGGAAAATGAACAATACTATCCTTATTTTATTTTTGATGATGAATAATTTTGCAATTATATTTTAACTATCAAATAGTAGGTACTCAAATATTGAAGGCAAAATAACAATTTAATCAGTAATGATTTTACAGTCTTGAACAAAAATATCTATAATATTTTAGTTAATGATATATTTAATTTATTTTTTAATTAAAATTTCTTTAGTATACTTTTAACTCTTATGTTTTAAAGTGTTCCTCCTTCACAATTTCAAACGTTAGATTTTGACTCACAATTGAAGAGTGTGATCCCAAAACGCGTTCAGTCCGTTTTGATCATGTTTTTATTTCATGAAATAAAATGATCAAAATGGACTGAACGCGTTTTGGGATCATACCCTTCAATTTCTGATTACAATTCTTAATGAAGCAAATTTTTGAAACTTGTATCTTTTCAGCATATAACTTATTAATTATCCTACTTAATAACTTTGTCAAATTCAATTCTTCAAAATGGACTGAACGCGATTTGGGATCATACTCTTCAATTGTATACTAATATATGCTTTCATATGAAATGTAATCGAAATTCCTTCATGTAATATATGTATTTTAAAACTGTTACCAATTTAAAAGAATATTTTGTCGTGAATTTTTGTATGTCGACTTACATAAATTTGTTTAACAAAAATGATGTACTTTTCTTTTAAAATTTATTACCAATTTAAAAGAATAAATTTATGTACAGTAAATACATTGACACCAACCGTTTGCCGATATAGCATGTTGCGATCAGCTTAATGTTGCAAACAAATATATGTGACCGGTGTGAAGTTGGCACCTCAGTTTTGAATTTTTAAATTTTTTCTTTTGCATTCGTTTGCACCTCGTTAGCACTTTTTGCACTTTTAATAATTTCGTTTGAACCCCCACCGTTTCGCCCCTACAGCCAAAACAAATTTGGAGGCTACTTTCACACTGGCCCCCCAGTTGCGAATTTTCGAATTTTTTCTTTTGCACTCATTAGCAAATCGTTAGCACCTTTTGCATTTTTAATATTTCGGTTCTAGCCCCCACCGTTTGCCCCCAGAGCCAAATCAAAATCGGGGCCCAGCCATTAGTATATGTAATATATATTATATATATCTAATAATAAAATAGTGTATGTATCCTGCTTCAAGTGCTTGTGATTTCTTGTTCTCAATATTTTTTGAAATCATGGCAAAACTTTTTTAATAAAAATTTTTGGCAGTACACTTAAAGCAACAAAAAGAAAGATCTCACCAAAGATATAAATGGTCTGTTATGATCATTGAAATGCCTTGCCACTTAATATTAAATAGGATAGAAAGCAGCATAAAGCAAAACAATGAATGAATTTTGGAAAACCTTCAATATACTAAAAGTAGCAAGTATTATAAAGGATCCATCAACAAAAGTTGCTGACAAAATAATAATTATTTGGAAGAAAATTTGACTGTTTTTTCCTCTTAGATATTCAGGATTCAAATGCCATTCCAAAATGCAATCCAGTTGCCTAAGCAACAGAGAAACCTCAGATGTTATGAAAACAAACTTTATTTGATATAGTGGATGACTGATTAATGAACAGTTCAGATTACAAACAAATTGGATAACAAACACTTTCACAAAAGATTTTTATGTTTGGACAACAAACATACATTTGGGTAACGAACATCTCAGAACAAATTGTGGGACCTGCGGACTGATGAAATGACAGGTCAACTGGATGGCCATGTGGTGAAGTTGTGGCTTACCATCCTGAAGGACCAGGTTCAAATCCGGGTCCCACACCTCCAATTTTTCAGGAGGGGTCAGGGTCTGGCCCATTGAACCCCATCTTTCAACCATCCAGTTGACAAATCCGGGTCCCACACCTCCAATTTTTCAGGAGGGGTCAGGGTCTGGCCCATTGAACCCATCTTTCAACCATCCGGTTGACCCATCATAGGTGTTGGCTAGCCTGTGATGAGCTCTATAAGTGGCCGCCACCAGATAAAAATATCCCATGAGGATATAGTGGCGCAAGTAATCTAATAGAATGACAGGCTTAGGCCTTGTGCTTTTGTGGAGATATGGGTAATGATGGGAGAACAGTAGTTTTTCACGATAAAATTGAACTCAGAACTCAGAGACAACTTAAAACAAATCAAAGATTTCTTAATGAAGGTAAGAGAAAGATTTTACAATTTTTTGGTCTTAGAATTGCACCCATACCAGGTTGAGGTCAGTAGGCTTGGGGATCTCTACAACGATCATGCTATTAATCACTACCGAAAAATCCTGAAGAAGAGAGAAAAGCAATCATTTTAGCGCCATCTCGTTTGGTCTTAGAATTGCACCCATACCAGGTTGAGGTCAGTAGGCTTGGGGATCTCTACAACAATCATGCTATTAATCACTACTGAAAAATCCTGAAGAAGAGAGAAAAGCAATCATTTTAGCACCATCTCATAATTAGAATATTTATTATTTTATTAACCTTTAGCGCTCCACCTCCTAGCTATGCTAGACACGCCTGCTCCGTCTAACGCTCCAAGGCCTAGCTATGCTAGACAAAGTTTAAGACCCAAAAACTTCGTTATTTTTGCTTAAATCGAGAAAAAGTGGTTAAAATCTCAAATTCTATCACATTTTCCATATTTCTATCGTATTATTCAAAAATTTGATTTTCCGTCGATATTTTAATAAATTTTTAATTACCCCTTTAATTCGAATCCAATCCGAATTAATTAATATAATTGTGAACTTTCGACCCCCAAAAATTCAAGAATTGATTGTCCGATTTTGTCCGACTTCAAAATCACGTTCCACATTTCCATCAGATTTTATCCTTACTTCTTTTTTACAGATATCTTGTCTTCGTCAGTTGGAAAAATTTTTTAGAATTATGAAGTATTTGGTATTATTAGATGTGGAATATCACCAGGAATGTAAATATATTAATATTTTTTTTTATCCGATGCCGAAATTGTGAATAATTTGAAAAAATTACAATGTGTATTGTTTACATATGCAAATTAGGCCTAATTCTTTCGTATTTTTTTTTGTTTCTTTTGGTCCTATAACTAAAATTAAAAAACGATATCAGGACAGGCAAATTAGGCCTAATTCTTTCGTATTTTTTTTCTTTTTTTCTTTTGTTATGCAAATTAGGCCTAATTCTTTCGTATCTTTTTTTCTTTTGGTCCTATATTAGGCCTAATTCTTTCGTTTTTTTTCTTTTTTTCTTTTGGTCCTATAACTAAAATTAAAAAATGATATCAGGACAGAGTATATTGACAACAAAATATAATTTTTTTGTGCCAAAAACTTAAAAAATAAATTATGGCAAAATATCGAATATTAAATATCATATTTCATATAATTTGGAGCATTAAAGAACGTTAATTTTTTTACTTTTAGAGCGTTAAAGGATAAATCAATGAGTGGCGCCATCTAATAATTAATAATTGAACTAGAATTTTTAATTAATTTATCTCATCTCATAATTAGAATAATTAATATTTTATTAAATCAATGAGTGGCATATCTATTAATTAATAATTGAACTAGGATTTTTAACTAATTTATCCGAAAAATTAATAATTGAACCAGAATTTTTAACTAATTTATCTGAAGAAAAAAATCTGCCTCGGCCTTAATAAATTAAACTAGAATTTTAACTAATTTATCTGAAGAAAAAATCTGCCTCAGCCCAGGGACCTTCGGGCTACCGTCCCGATATCATACCGCTAGACCACTAAGGCCGATAAGTGGATTGATTCTCCAGACAGTTATATTAATTTAGAATTAATTTTTGATTATCGTTATCGGACTTTGCCAAATTTTTTATTATCATTATCGGACTTTGCCAATAGATCTATCAGCAAAGTTCAATAACAATAATCAAAAATTAATTCTAAATTAATATAACTGTCTGGAGAATCAATCCGCTCGTTGGCCTCGGTGCTCTAGAGGTATGACGTTGGGACGGTAGCCCAAAGGTCCCCAAGCCGAGACAGCAGTATGATATTGGGACGTTAGCCCAAACACCCCCAGTTCAATCCTGGGCCGAGGCAGATGTTAGCCCAAAGGTCCCCGGTTCGATCCCGGGCCGAGGCAGATTTTCTTTTCAGATTAATTAGTTAAAATTCTAGTTTAATTATTAATTAATAGATGATATTAATTTAGAATGATTTTTTGATTACTTACATCGGATTTTTTCTTCAGATAAATTAGTTAAAATTCTAGTTTAATTATTAATTAATAGATGGTACTAAAATTAGTTAATTCAAATCATTAAAATTTCCATTAAAGATTCAAGGGATTAAATATGACAGATTAATTAGGATTATATGGATTAAAATTCCCTTGAGGTTTGTTTAGTATAAAAAAAAAGTTTAATCTTTAATGACTGTGCTAGTCTATGTATTGCCTGGCTAATGCCATTGAGAGCCTGTGGTTAGATTTGGCCCAGTCAGGAGTAGATCTATTGGCAAAGTTCGATAATGATAATCAAAAATTAATTCTAAATTAATATAACTGTCTGGAGAATCACTCTGCTTGTTGGCCTCCATGGTCTAGTGGTAGGACGTTGGGACAGTAGCCCGAAGGTCCCCGGTTCAATCCCGGGCCGAGGCAGATTTTTTCTTCAGATAAATTAGTTAAAATTCTAGTTTAATTATTAATTAATAGATGCTGCCACTCATTGATTTAATAAAATAATAAATATTCTAATTACGAGATGGTGCTAAAATTAGTTTAAATTAATTCAAATCATTAAAATTTCTGTTACAGATTCAAGGGATTAAATATGGCAGATTAATTAGAATTATTTGAAATTATATAATTTTTTATTTATTTATTTTTTTGAGCCTCCAGAATGAATTAATCAAATTCCCATAAAAATCTATGGTAAATCATTGATCGGTTAATGAACAATTCAGGTAGTGAACATTGTCTTTGAATGGATGATGTTCATTAACTGAAAACTGTAGTTTATTCTGAAGATGTTTCTGAGGTGCTGAACTCCCATGATGATTTCAAAATTCAATGAGAGGCTTTCACTCATTAATACTGCATTTAGATTCTTGAGAATATTGATTCTAATGAACAGTGATAACAAGGCAAAGAACAAAGTAATGCTTTTAAGAGATTCTGAAAGAAAAAATATATATTTTTTTTGCCAAACTTCAGTACTTGGTAACTAAGCCTTAGTTAGATTTGTGCATTGCAATTTCTATTATTGCATGTAAAAGTTATTCAGATATTCCCTCTGTAACTTTATATAGTGCCTTTTTCTTCTAACAAGGCAAAGAACAAAGTAATGCTTTTAAGAGATTCTGAAAGAAAAAATATATATTTATCTTGCCAAACTTCAGTACTTGGTAACTAAGCCATAGTTAGATTTGTGCATTTCAATTTCTATTATTGCACGTAAAAGTTATTCAGATATTCCCTCTGTTACTTTATATAGTGCCTTTTTCTTTGTAAATTATCATTGATTTATCAGATTTCATATTTTTTATATATTTTTCTTAAGTACAGAATAAGTATATTTATTTTTCTTGATCAAAATTTCCTGTCTAGAATCAATTACTCCATTTTAACAGTGTGCTTATAGGAAAATCTGCCTTTATTTATGACATCTTGAATAACATTGCTCTTCTCAGAATTGTTTGAGTAATTTTGTAGGATGATTCTATTTTTGTTTAAACCATATTTTATGAATTTTAAATAATAAATTTCTAAAACACTTATATTAAAATTGTATAGGAATTTTGAATTCTATATTTCGAAGAAAATCTTTTTAAGTCTAATTGCATTTATAATTACTTGATTTTCAATAATTTATAATATGTATATTAAAATTTTATTATAAATAAAAATATTTCACTATAATAATCAATCTTTTTTTTTTAACTTAATTTTATCAGTAAGCAATGAGATAGGACTAAATGAGTGATGACTGATTGATTGACTATGACTGATTTTTCAATGAGTGTTCACATCATCTATTTGTAAAAACATCAGTTGATACAAAATAACTTTGCTACAAAAAAAAAACCACCTATAAATGAAAATTTCAGTATGCTTATTAATAAACTACTGCACATCAATACATATACTGCAACTAAAAAATAGCACTCTTCATAGTTGAGATTATTTTATTACATAGTAGCAAAGTGCTACTTTGCAATAAAATAATCTCAACTGTGAAGAGTGCTATTTTTAGCTGAAGTTTATATGAATAAAAGCAGTAAATAGAATAAGATGATAATATATATTTTATTATAAAATATTCTAATTTATAATCAAGAAATTTCTTGATTTCAAGGAAAAAATAATTTTTAAAATAAAAAAAGGTTTCTGTATTAAGTAAGTGCACATAAATTTTCATGAAACTCTGGTTGAGAATCACTGCACTAGATGATTCTATGATTAAAGCATGGGGTAACATCTATTTTATTTGCATTATTATTAAGTTTTAGAGAATAATATACTTATTATTTCTATTCTTTTTCTGTCTAATTTAGACAAAACCTATATAGAAATAATAAGTATATTACTCTCTAAAGCTTAACCAACCTAAACCTATATATTGTCATTAAATATTGTTTAAACCAGTGGTCTCAAACTAAAATTGTTTTTCAGGCTGAAAATGAGCAATTTGAAAGAAAATGAAGAGCTGAATATTTTTAAACAAAATTACAACAAAAGGAAAATATTTATTTGTAATTACTTTCACTTTTTCTTACAAAGATATTGAAAAAACATTATATAATTATGAGATTATAAAAGTTTTATTAATATTAAATTGTAATAATTTTCCGACTGTAACATGTATTTAAACAAATAGCTAAAACAACTTTGTGGGCTGTACAAAATTGCTTTGCGGGCTGGATGTAGCCTGCAGGCCACCAGTTTGAGACCATTGGCTTAAACAATGTGGTTCATATCAGATGGTTTTATATATTATTATAATTGTCATTATTAAATTTTAAACTTTAAACAATAAATGTAATTTAATATTGACAAGAAATGTTCTTACTTTGCTAGTTGGATTCATTAGAAAAAGAATCTGAGAAAATCCAGCAAGAGCATCCAGAGGTAAATTATATTGTTTTATATAATTAAAATATATAAATAAGGTAGTTCTTGACTTTACAAATTAATTTATTTGCATGCACTCTAGAAATAATTTATAAAGCAAGAATTTATTTCTCACTGATGTAATGATAAAAACTGTTACATTGTCAACAATGAAATTTTCCATAATAATAACATTAAATAAAGATGAATAAAATCATTGTTTATACATAAACTATTATTTATCTAAATAAATAAAAACATAGCTTTTAAATTTAAGCAAATTATAATAATAAAAAAGTTGTTATACAAATGTTAAAAAATTTTTATTCTTAAAATTAATCTACTTATCTACAGATAAGTAGATTGAAACTTTTTAAAATATGAAGTATGGCATTAAGCATAATCTGGAAATGAAGAAAATTATTTATATAATGTTTGGATGAAACTATGATGGCCAGAGGGCATGCTACTTTCATTTCCCCATCTGCAATTTCAATTTTTCCCATTTTATTGCAAAAGATTGAGTGTCTACTATGAATCTAGTAATACTGTATTGCATATCTACCTATATGCTTTTAAATAGTGTATTTATGAATTTCGCATTTATTAATTGCAATTAATGTTCATATTTTTGATTTCATTAATACTTGATACTTTAAAAAAGAACTTGCAAATCTGTAAAGTGAGAACTACCTAAAGTTATGACTGTTTAATGTATATCAATTTTATAATTATTATGTAGGAAGCAGAAGGTATTCAAGAGAGAGTTATGCAAATTAAAATAGTGTGGGAGCAACTTACTCAGTTGGTAGGGAATCAAATTTTTAATTTTTTTTTAAAGAGAGATATGTTTTTATTAATTGAATTTTAATTTTAGCTCAAAGATAGAGATGCTAAATTAGAAGAAGCTGGTGATTTACATAGATTCTTGCGAGATCTTGACCATTTCCAGACTTGGTTGACAAAGACACAGACTGATGTAGCTTCTGAAGATATACCTTCTAATCTTGCAGAAGCTGAAAAGTTGTTGAGTCAACATCAACAAATAAAAGAAGAAATAGATAATTATACAGAAGATTACAATAATATGATGGAATATGGAGAGAAAATTACACAAGATCAGACTGATCCTCAATATATGTTTTTGAGAGAGGCAAGTAGGGAATTACTTTAATTGTTAATAGATAACAAAATAAATATTCATAAAATAATTTTAATAATGTATTCTTGAAAGTAAATGTATTATTATTTATAAGCAGATAAAGTTACTATTTAATTTTAAAATTATTAATAATTATTTTTATCTATTTTATGTCTGAAAGCTCATTTGGATATATAAAAATATATAATGTCAAGTACATTTTCTTATTTTTGAATTTTTTTTATAAAATTACAAGTCAATTAAAATTTTATGAACTTTAATTATGGAATTAGTTCAGTTTTAATGATGATGATATTAAAAATGCATATCAGATGTTCACTGATATTTTTAATTAACAGTTATCTGAATTTATTTTTAGAATAAAAAAAAATTTTGATGCTATACTATGTTTTAGACTAAATTTTGTGGATTGTTTTACTGAAAAATTATTATAGAAATTAATGTTTATTTATGTTTTATTTAATTAAAATATGTGTTGAAATGCAACAAAGTTGACAGATAACCCATATTGCATACAAGTTGATATAATTTCAAGTGTTTCAGGAATAAACAGTATTGGCAATTGATATATTGGGTTATTATATATAAAAATATATATATAAATTATAGTGTGATAATTTTTAATACAATTAAAACAAATCGTAAAAAAAACGAAAAATAGAACACATGTTTAATGCAACGTAATATTTAATGCAATGGGTGGGCTTGTTTACACCCCAAATTCTGTCAAATCAGTTAATATCCAAGTCCGATTCGTTTGATTCAGCCGGATAGCCACGTGGTAAAGCTGTGGCTTACAACCCTGGAGGTCCGGCTTCAAATCCAGGTCCCACACTTCCATTTTTTTCAGGAAGGTCGGGCCGGCCTGTTGAACCCCATCCTTCAACCATTCGGTTGACCCATTATGGGTGTTGGCCAGCATGTGATGGGCTCTCTACGTAGCCACCACCAGATACAGAATATCCCAAGAAGATATTGCGGCTTAATAAAACTAACTGATTCGTTTTGAAAATTTATATTAGTGATCTGTATCCGCTCCAATAAGCTCCGTCCTACACAGTCTTGTTGAAGTGACTACAGGAAGCAACTTGTTGTATGTAAGAGTACAATCCCAAAAATTAACCATCATTAGTAATTATACTGTAGCGTTATTTGTTAACAAAAAAACTGTAGTATAGTTATCACAGAAATATATATAATATAAACAATGCAATAGCGGTATATATTTAAATATTGCTCTTAACATAAGCATCTTCTTTACAGAATGTTTTGATTTCCATGATAAGAGCAACATGTTAATCCACATTCGCTGCTGTTGTTTTAGAAAAACATCACATTATATGCAAAGATCAGTAGCGGATCTAAAATTATACAGCCATTTTTTAAAGTACTGTATTATTATTAATCGTAGCAATATCAGCATAGTAAATATTAATATATTTAATGTGTAGTAGATACTTTAAAGAATACTTTGCTTTCGATATCGTTCTAATTTAATCATTTAAGTCACGTGATTAAAAGTTGCATCTCATCTCGATCAATGGGAACGATGGCAATGTTTGCTTCACGATTAGATACCGAATTTAAACTTTTTGTTTTTTAATTTGTTTTCTTAAATTACGATAAGAATATGTATTAGGATCCAAACAGATGTTTTTAGTTTAAAAAGTTTAAAACTTGCAGCATAACATAGAAACAGAGGAAGAATGAATTGCTTCAAGCTTCATATATATGCTTATGATAGGCATCTACGTTACACGACGTTGAAAAGGAGATTATAGAAAATTGACGATGAAAAATATCGCATGGACTCACACAGTAAATAATTCATTATATGTTTAATTCTAATCGTATGTGAAGGACTTAGGGAAAAAACTGTTAAATTCATTTTGTATTAAATGTTAGAATGTTTTATATGGACAAGTCCTACATCTTTCTTAATTAAAAGAGATTACTCTATATCAGGGGTGGCCAACTTGTTTGTCATTAAGATCGACTTTATATGTTAACAATGAGTTCGCGATCTGCCTTCGAAATTCTTCGTTTGATAGTGAGAGTAGAGATAGGAGCCAAAACCACATTAGCGCAAAACCAGATATCCGAAGGAGCCAAAACCACATATCCCAAAACGAGATATCCGGCAGCGGCGACGGTGTTTTTTCCTTTTACTTACTCATAAATCTCAAACACAATAATTCACTTCAACTCTCACAACTGTCAATTCAAAGGTGTCATATTGAATAATTCACTTCAACTCTCACAACTGTCAATTCATAGGCACCATGTTGGCAATCGTCAGCGAATTTAGAATTTTGTCTGAATGCTCTGCTGCTACCGGCTATTTTGTTTTGGGCCATACTGAACAATAAAGCGCAAAAGTTTGGCTTTAGTTGTCTAGAGAAGGCACTATATAGTAAGAGAGTCTTCCGATAACTTACGAAGATCGACTGCAATCGTCCGCGATCGATCGATGGGCCTATTGGCAACCCCTGCTCTATATTAATTCTTGACTTTCGTGATATGGACCCACACTAATGATACCAAAGTGTTGCATGTAGTTTACGAGCTGCAAGTTGGCCACCGTGGGTAAATACGATATCTAAATACCTAATTTTATTTAATTCTTCTAATTTTATGGAATTTTATAATTTATCCTATTAAAATATGCATGGTATAGCAAAAAAAAGTTTATTGAATGAATAAAGAATTTATTTTTGTGAATATCATGAGCAGTGGCATCTTATCCGGAATATTCGGGGTAAGATGACTAATTGTACATCTTACCCGGAATATTCGGGGTAAGATGACTAATTGTAACATTTTGTTCATTTTTGCTATTTATTTAAGTCAATATCATCCAAAAACTCAGTGGGCATTTATACCCGGAATATTCGGGGTAAGATGACTAATTGTAACTTTTTTAAAAATTATAAATAATGACCCGATTGTTATTTCAAAGTTTTTGATTGAGTCATATATGCAAAATCGTTGCAAGTTTAAGTACAAAAATATGAAATGAAAATATTTAAATTTAATATGAGTTTTAGAGTCAAAAAGAAAAAGTTGTTCAACTTCCCCCGATTCACGATATATGATAGAATAATAAAAAGTGAAATTTTTATTTCTGATTACTAATCAGCAATATAGAATAATTAAATTAATAATAATTCGTACATTTCTTTCATCTAAGAATCGTTTTTCTGTTTATATTTTCAGCCGGATGGCCGCGTGTTAGAGCACTCTTTTAATTGATTGAGGGAATCGTTTTTCTGTTTATATT
The DNA here is from genome assembly GCA_000484575.1 of Olivierus martensii. Lineage (NCBI taxonomy): Eukaryota > Metazoa > Arthropoda > Arachnida > Scorpiones > Buthidae > Olivierus > Olivierus martensii. Next base: position 12,211 of record AYEL01070872.1, on the reverse strand, counting down.
TTCAGCCGGATGGCCGCGTGTTAGAGCACTCTTTTAACTTGGAGCCCCCACATCTTCAGCGCATAGTTCAAACTTCCAGTTGATCCCATCATGAGTACTGGTAAACATGTGGTAGATTCTAAAATTGACATCTACAACATACAGAATATCTCATATGAGATATGGCCGCTTAACAAAACTAACTTAACCTATTTGTTTTGTATCTTAAGTATTGACAGTTACAGAAAATTAAGTGACAGTTACATATTTACATAAATATGTATAGAATAAATAATTACAGAATTATGATAAGAAGCTTTATTGATAGTGTTTCTTTTCTCTGAATGGCAAGAAATTTTTACCTGTTTAAAATTAATTTTTATTATAATAAAATTATGGAATTTTAACTGAGTTTTAGAATTTCTGATTTTTATTAATGTTAAAGTTTTCCTGCTACAGTTTTCAGATGAATAAATAAAATGTTTGATAAAGAAAAGTGTCACAGTTTGCGGGTTACGAAATATAGTTAATGTTTTTGCTGATTCAATTTTTATACTTCAGAATTATAAAAAATGTTTAATATTATTCAGTTTAATCGGTTTAAGTTATTAGGGATGATTTTCTTTATAATGTATCCTGATTTAACATTGAGATTAAAATAATGAAAATCGCGACGTTATCTGAAACCAGAAAACCAAACGTTCTGATTTGCTTTATTTCTGTTAGTATAATTTAATTGATTTAATTCAATTTTTAGAATTTTCGTAGTGTAGTCATTATCACATTGTTCAATAACAGAATCAGATATAGTATACTCCCGATTAACTGTAACTGTAGAGAAGTGAACTATCCAAATAATCCACAAAATATGCAGAAAATCGGAATTACGATCGATATTAATTTAATAATAAAAAATAAATAAATTACGTACATATGTATACATAAATGTTCTACAAATTAACCTGAGTGAAGTTGGCTCCCAGTTTTGAATTTTTAAACTTTTTTTTTTCACTTGTTTGCACCTCGTTAGCACCTTTTGTACTTTTAATATTTTCGTTTGCACACCCACCATTTAGCTCTCAGACCCAAAACAAATTTGGGGGTCTAACTTCACACTATCCTCCAGTTTTGAATTTTTTCACTCGTTAACAAAACGTTAGCAGCTTTTGTACCTTAAATATTTCCATTTTAGGTTCAACGGTTTGACCCCAGAACCAAAACAAAACCGCGTTCTGGTCCCCAGTTTCGAATTTTTTCTTTTGCAGTCGTTAGCAAATCTTTAACATCTTTGAACCATTAATATTTCCGTTTGACCCCAGAGCTAAAATAAATTGATAAGACTAAGCTTATATTTGCTTCTTTATTGATTTCATTAATATAAATCACTTCATAACGTCTGCCTATGTATAGAAATATCAGAATTTATTATCAATTATCTTATTTTCGTTATAATTTATTTTAAATAATGTGGTTACACACACACACACACACACTTATTTAACGACATTATTTAATATAAATTATAACTAAAATAAGATTAAAGTTTATTAATTTTTAATTAATTAAAGTACCTAATAATTTGATTATTTAGTATTTTCCTTTGCAAATCCATAAACAAACAGACTCTTAAGATATGAATTTTTAAGATAAAATATGAATATTACTGAAAAAAGTTTTATTTTCTAATAAAACTTATTACATAATTAACATAATATCATGTTTATTCCTTTTCCATAGAAGCCAAAATTAAATAAACCATAATTTATTAATCCAAGCAAAGGGAAATTTTCAAATTTTCATTACATCAAGCATGCCACGCCCACTTAATCGGCTACCATACTTCAAGTATACTGTATTCAATAGAAATTATATGATCAAACAAAGAGCTGTGTTACATGCAAGAGCCTCAAAAGATAAATTAAATATATGAAGATAACTTCTTATTAAAAGTTATTTTCATTGAAATCTATTTTGAACAATTAATTTCTACAGCGCTGTCACGCACGGTTAATTTCACTATTTTCTTTCAGAAATCCCTAAATAAACATACTCTTAAAATATGAATATTATTAAAAAAGATTTTTATTTTGTAATATAACTTATTACAAAACTTATTTCAAAACTTCTAGTTTTATAGATTTTTCAGTTATAGGCTATCTTGAAAAATAACAAAGCTGTTTTGTAATAAATATTATTTTTCATACAAATATAATTGATTGATTTAAATAATTTTCATATGCTATGTTAAAAACTCAAATTATAATAGAAGTTTGCTTATGTGTTTTGTAATTTAAAGAACCCAGCATTGACTATTTTAGAATATTTAGTGATTAATAATTTGAAAAATATTATATTTTATTTAGATCAGTTTTAAATAATAATAAAATAAATTATTTCAAAACAAGAAATTTTGAAATAATTTATTTTTACACAATAATTTTCCGTTTAATTCTAATGCTTTATAGATTAAATAGGTTTCGTTTTTAAAGTAAAACTTGCATATTAGAAAAGAACGCATTAAATATAAAAATATTCTCAACGATGTTTCTATTTGATTATGAAATATGTGGCACCTTCAGTATAGGCTTCACTGCAGTTAATCGGTTATTTGCAGGAAAGTTATCAAGAAATGCTAACTTTTTCCGAGAAAAGAGATAATAGAATTTGTCAAATACGGTTGTATATACAAAATAATTTTCATGAATTTGGGGTAAAATAATAAGTGAAAAATTTTATTAGTAAGAAATTTTTTTAGAAAAAATTTTAGGTATAACAATTAAAACTCATTTGAATAAATTTTTTTATTTTTAATTTTAAAGGTGCTCATCTAAACTTTATTTGAATAGCTCGAGATCAAATAAAGTATTTATTTGATCTGGAGCTATTCAAATAAAAACAACTCGAACCTATAATATTTATTTTTAACTTATAGAAATAATTTCATAGTAAGACAAAAAATAATAAAATTAAAACAAATGTATATTCATATCATATATACAAAAGTATATATATTGTATATACGATATGAAAATTTTAAAATTTCCGTTTGCTTGGATTAATAAATAATGGTTTATTTAATTTTGGCCTCTATGGAAAAGGAATAACTATAGATATTATGCTTTTTATGTAATAAGTTTTATTACAAAATAAAACTTTTTTGCGTAATATTCATATTTTTTACCATAAAAATTCATATTTTAAGAGTATGTTTATTTAGGGATTTGTGAAAGAAAATAGTCAAATTACTGAATACTTTAAGTGATAAGAATTAATAAAATTCGATATTATTTTATTTTCATTATAAGTTCTTTTAAATAATGTGGTTAAATAAATATAGACTGATATCTTATAATACTTTTTGTATTTAGAAATAACTATTCTGTTTATAAGAACTGATAGTAAATTATGGTATTTCTATGCATAAGTAGATATATTATGAAGTGATTTATGATTAATGACATCAATAAAGAAGCAAATAGCAGGTTAGTCTCATCGAAATTATTTTGGCTCTGGGGGCAAACGGTGGGTGCTAGAACCGAAATATTAAAAGTGCAAAAGGTGCTATCGATTTGCTAACGAGTGGAAAAGAAAAATTTCGAAAATTCGAAACTGGGGGGCTGGGTCCCGATTTCGTTTTAGCCCTGGGCCAAACGGTGGGTACAACGCCAATATTAAAAGTGCAAAAGGTGCTAACGATTTGCTAACGAGTGCAAAAAAAAAAATTAGAAAATTCGCAACTGGGGGCCAGTGTGAAGTTAGGCCCCGAAATTTGTTTTGTCTCTAGGGGAAAAACTGCAAAAGAAAAATTTCGAAAATTCGAAACTGGGGGGCTGGGCCCCGATTTCGTTTTAGCTCTGGGGGCCAAACGGTGGGTACAACGCCAATATTAAAAGTGCAAAAGGTGCTAACGATTTGCTAACGAGTGCAAAAAAAAAATTAGAAAATTCACAACTGGGGGCCAGTGTGAAGTTAGGCCCCGAAATTTGTTTTGGCTCTAGGAGAAAAACGGTGGGGTGCAAATTAAATTATTAAAAGTGCGAAAGGGTCTACGAGTGCAAACGAATGCAAAAGAAAAAATTTAAAAATTCAAAAGTGGGGAGCCAACTTCACACCGGAGCAAAAGAAAAAATTTAAAAATTCAAAAGTGGGGGGCCAACTTCACACAAAGAAAAAATTTAAAAATTCAAAAGTGGGGGGCCAACTTCACACCGGTATATATGTGACCCGGGGAAAAAAAATTTGACAACCACTGTCGTAGACTAACATAGAGCGCCTCCATCGCGGACGTTAGAAAAAGTGCAAAAGGTGCTAACGAGGTGCAAACGAATGCAAAAGAAAAAATTTAAAAATTCACAAGTGGGGGTCAACTTCACACCGGTATATATGTGACCCGGGGAAAAAAATTTGAGAACCACTGTCGTAGACTAACATAGAGCGCCTCCATCGCGGACGTTAGTGACGTGGAGCGCCAGCTTCCATAGAGTTAACATAGTGCAACATTTCACTATACAAGAATCCCTTGATTAGTGTGGATTTGAATAATGCGGTTTTGATTATTGCGCAAAAAAATTTCAGACTATCCCTTAATATATGCGGTGCCAAATTTGATTACTGCTCTTCAACAAGTGCGGTTTTTTTTGCAAACCCTCTGAAGCGTTAGCAACTGAATCTCGGGGATTGTAACCTATATGATTAGTGCACTGCAATAACATTTATTTATTTATTTAATTCTGTTAATTTTACGACTTTCGTCATCTAATTGTTATATTTAAAATTCGTTCGTAATTTATTTATTAATAAATTTAGCGTGAATGGCAACTACCTAATATAGCCAGTACAGTATTATAAAGCTAGCCTTGCCTCTCCAGTACTCGATGTTTACTGATGTGCAATAGTGATGTTACAAATTTTTTCAAAATTTATGCAATTTGTAAAAAATAATTTTTGTGAAAAATATATTTTAATTCTTGCTATAAATTTTTAAATAACTATACATATTCCTCAATGATTTAAAGTACATGTAATGCAATGTAGATACGTTTTGAGAGAGAAAAATATACATATTTATTATTTTGATATTTTCCAGGATTCATTATAATTATTCCCATTGGTTTTTTAGTTTGATTAGTACGGTTTTGATATATGCGGTGAATTGCGAGGATTTATTAACCGCATTACTCAAGGGATTCCTGTGTACTATGTCTCATGGAGGGACCTGCCGGCTAATCTATGTTAACATATGAGAATCTCACGTTCCTTAGGTTAACATAGATTAGCCGGCACGTGCCTCCATGTGACATCCTCCTTCAAACCGCCGGTTTCTCTATAGCGAAATATAGAGTGGGTTAAGCTAAATTCCTAAAGCAACCTGCTAAAGCTCTTATAGCAGTTAGCTTAACTGCAATAGCGGAGCATTGGAAAACATCAGTTAAGATCTGCCAGAAAGTTGTATGATTTGACTCTATAATTTTATCAAAAATCTATAATTTTGTATGGTGAAATCCTGCATATAATACTATTTATAATATAGTAAGAGAAATATTTTGAATTTTTATGAGCCATTCCTTTTCGGCAATAACTAATTCAACAGAAGTACAATTTGAACAATAGTATTTATAATAAAGTGGCCAGATTTTCTTAACTTTAACCCCCCTCTAAATATTGGAAGAGTTTGGGGTTGGAGAAAATCCAAAACTAAAGCTTATTTGGAAAACAATATAAAAGTAAATTATTAAAACTTTACAAAAAAGCAAGAAGACATAAAGAAATATAAACAATATATTTTACTATTACTTTTACGATTGATTCATACACATTGGTTATACAGTATTAGGGTGTCTATATTTTATGTATAGTAAAAGTTAGGAAGGAGATATCTAGATAATGTTTTTTTTTTTAATTTTTAATATGAACTATTTACTTATAAGTAAAACACGGGACAATCTGGGACATATTTTCAAGTCGGGACAAAGACTCAAATGTCCCGGCTAACTCGGGACGTCTGGTCAATTTAATTTATAAATAATTATTATGTTATTTACATAGAAAATTTTATAAAATTTCAATAGCATAAATACCTGCGTATTAAAATATTATTAGACATCCTTTATAGTACTCTGTATATAAAAGGAAAAAAATATCAGTTAAAATACTTGCTTATTTTCTTTCTTACTGTAATGCTTTCACTTACAACTTATACTCACAATTACTGATAATTGTTTAAGGATATTATTTTCACTTTTTCCTCCGATTTATCACGTGTTACTGTAGTTGTATATACATCCTATAGGAATATTTGTATTAGTGTTTATCCATTATTTACTTGGACAGAGGAAAAAATATATATAAACTTGATCAGTTTCTACCGCATTTATTTTTAACTATAATTTAACTGTCTTTACAAGTAGAGTCACATTTCAGTCGATGTTAATACTTATAGCAGCATGTTTGCAGATTTTTTGTCATGATGCAACTTCCAATCTGGTAATTACTAAATTAGATTAATACAGGCCTGCCATATACTACCCACTTCTATGGAAATATATGTGAGATTGTAGAGGAAGGGGAACGACAATCTACACCCGATCCCATTAATAATTTTTCAAGAGGTCCGAAATCGAGCCCACTCCATCAATGTGGTACGCAAATTGTTTTACCATGTGTGCTATCACAACCAATGGATTTAATTAAGATATTAGTATGAATTTCAGGGCGCCTATTTCTTTATCTTTTATGTCGGTTTCCACCCAGTGGAAACCAGCTGAAGAAGCTGAATATTTCCATGCTATTAGTATGAATTTCAGGGCGCCTATTTCTTTATCTTTTATGTCGGTTTCCACCCAGTGGCTACTAAGAAGCTGAATATTTCCATGCCGAGAATAGGCTAACCATATCTACAGTAGATCAGCCATCAGCTGGAGGATGGGGTTTAATAAACCGAGTCCAGATCCTTAAAAAACTGGAAGTGCTGATTGGTTTGATTTATTCATATTAAGCCACCATATTACACTTGAGATATATTAGAACCTACCACAGGCTAGCCAACATAATCTGGTAGATTCAGTCATTAAGTAGATAATGGTTTCAACGATCCGGACTCGGATCCATCCTGAAAATATTGGAGCTGTGGGACGTGGGAGTGGAACCTGATTATTCAGTGTTAAAGCACAGATGCTTCCACTGCGACTGTCTAGCCGACCAGGCCGTTATATTCGGTCCACCATTTTTGATTTGAAAACCTATCATCAGATTCGAAATTCGTGACTCCAAAGACCTCTAAATGCTAATTTTTGTCAAAATAGGATTAACATTAAAAAGCCTATAAAGTTAGAGCTATCACTTTTATTGACCTTCTTTTGAGTATAAATTTTCAATCAATATATATGCTTTCTACACATAACATCACAAATGATAAAAAAAAACGTGTTTTAAAAGTTCTCTTTCGTTCAGCAAGCAATTGTCGATAGCCAGACATCACATCCATGACACTTCGTCTTGCCTTTGAACTTCTGTCAAAATTTGGATCATTTTGTATAAACTGATATAATGACATAATTTCCGTAATAGTGGCTAAACTTTCACTGTAAAATAATGTTAATGAACGATCATAAATGTGAAGTGTAACCCAAAGACGATGCTCAAATAGCATTAATCTGCCATCTTGGATATTATATCAAGTAATTTACACCAATTACAATATATAAAATTAATTTCTAATAGTCAATATCTGTCTTTAAATAGTACCAAAATAGTACCAAAATCGAAAGATGACAATGAGTAAAGAAAACTTTCCAAAAGGATTGCACTTCTATCTGGTGCAGACTTCAAGAAAATGAATGATAAAATTATAGTATTTCTCCACATGCAGTACCAAGAAAGTTGTGCCGCAACAGACTTTCATATTTACTGCACTGAATTTCAAACGCACTGCGAGACAGCATAGGAATAAATAGGAGCGTTAAACGGAGCAGCGTTAAACGGGATCTTAAAGTATCTCAAAAACTAAGCGTTTCAGAATGTTCTAAATAAAAGTTGATGGACTTGAAGGGAAAAGCAAATCACATTAGTTATATTTTATTTGGAGACATTTTCAAGGGTTTTTTTATAATTTTTTGTATATTTTACGCTCTTCCAATCAGGGAGATTGCTAAGGGGGCAGGGCCAGTTCCAACCACGAGCTGCACCCACACCAGTGGAGGGGCCCAGATAATGAAGGACGGAGCTCACCGGGCCTGGCACAGTACCCGAAAAAATCCGGGACCAGATCCGGGATGCGAACCTGGGTCCTCCTGTCTAGCACGCCGACAGCGTTACCACTCGACCATCCGCCCATTTTCAAGGATTAGGTTAGGTTAGTTAAGCCGCTATATCTTACGAGGGATATCCTATATCTGGCAGCGGTCACTTTTAGAGCCCATCACAGGCTGGCCAATATGATGGGGTTAAAAGATAATTGAAGGATGGGGTTCAACGGGCCGGGCCCAGATCCAGTATCGGGTCTAGTGGTCTCGGCGCCCCGATGCAGCTTTCTTGTAATATCTACTCAGCACCCTTACAATAACGAGAAAATAATAATTTTGGCGCCCTCCTCCCGAAGATGCCCTGATGCGGTGCATCGTTTGCTTACCGGGTTAAGCCGGCCCTGTCCGGACCCCTCCTGAAAAACTGGATTTGAATTTGAATCCTTCAGGGTGGTAAGCTACAGCTTTACCAGGCGGCTATCCAGCCGAAATATTTTCACGGGGCATTTGCAGGTCAAGTTAATGTAAATCCAAATAATACGTTTTTTGTCCTAGAAAAATTTTTAAACTCGTTATGGCTTTTTGTGTGGAAATAATACAGAAAGGAAATAAATATAACAGAAATTATAGAAAGTAATTTACACCAATTACAATATATAAAATTAATTTCTAATAGTCAATATCTGTCTTTAAATAGTACCAAAATAGTACCAAAATCGAAAGATGACAATGAGTAAAGAAAACTTTCCAAAAGGATTGCACTTCTATCTGGTGCAGACTTCAAGAAAATGAATGATAAAATTATAGTATTTCTCCACATGCAGTACCAAGAAAGTTGTGCCGCAACAGACTTTCATATTTACTGCACTGAATTTCAAACGCACTGCGAGACAGCATAGGAATAAATAGGAGCGTTAAACGGAGCAGCGTTAAACGGGATCTTAAAGTATCTCAAAAACTAAGCGTTTCAGAATGTTCTAAATAAAAGTTGATGGACTTGAAGGGAAAAGCAAATCACATTAGTTATATTTTATTTGGAGACATTTTCAAGGGTTTTTTTATAATTTTTTGTATATTTTACGCTCTTCCAATCAGGGAGATTGCTAAGGGGGCAGGGCCAGTTCCAACCACGAGCTGCACCCACACCAGTGGAGGGGCCCAGATAATGAAGGACGGAGCTCACCGGGCCTGGCACAGTACCCGAAAAAATCCGGGACCAGATCCGGGATGCGAACCTGGGTCCTCCTGTCTAGCACGCCGACAGCGTTACCACTCGACCATCCGCCCATTTTCAAGGATTAGGTTAGGTTAGTTAAGCCGCTATATCTTACGAGGGATATCCTATATCTGGCAGCGGTCACTTTTAGAGCCCATCACAGGCTGGCCAATATGATGGGGTTAAAAGATAATTGAAGGATGGGGTTCAACGGGCCGGGCCCAGATCCAGTATCGGGTCTAGTGGTCTCGGCGCCCCGATGCAGCTTTCTTGTAACACTTTTTCCAATGGCTACAATGTCTTGTATCACATCTGTCTCTTCCTCAAAGTCTTTAAAATGTCTGTCAGGCAAAAGTTTGGCCGAAGTTTCCTCCATGCTGATTGCAATGTGCGGTAAGAGACATTGTTCCAGGCTTTATCAATGAGTTTTATGCAGTGGAGGATATTAAGGTGATCCTTCCAGAAATCTCGCAGGGTCAAATCTGTATCATTGGTGATCTGGAAACACTTTGAAAAAAGACCTTTCATATATAATTTCTTAAAGTTAGAAATTACTTGCTGATCCATTGGCTGTAATAGAGGTGTGGTGTTAGGAGGCAGAAATTTGATCTTAATAAAGTCGTATGCAGGATCAAGGTCTTCTTCAACATTTGGAGGATGAGCAGGAGCATTGTCCATAAGCAGCACACATTTAAGAGGCAATTTCTTTTCCTCAAGATATGTTTTAACAGAAGGAGCAAAAACATCATTCAACCACTCCCTAAAATATATTCTGGTAACCCAAGCCTTAGAATTTGATCTCCACATTACTGGAAGCTTACTTTTTATTACTTTATTGCGCTTAAAAACACGCGGATTTTCAGAGTGGTACACTAAAAGGGGCTTAATTTTAAAATCTCCACTTGCATTCGCACACAATAATAGTGTAAGCCTATCCTTCATTGGTTTGTGGCCAGGTAGCAACTTTTCCTCCTTGGTTATGTATGTCCTTTTTGGCATTTTTTTCCAGAATAGCCCTGTTTCATCGCAATTAAAAATTTGATTCGGGACGTAACCTTCTAAGTCTATAAACTTACCAAAGTCCTTCACATATTTCTCTGCTGCCTTTTGGTCTGAACTAGCTGCCTCTCCATGCCTAACGACACTATGAATTCCAGTTCGTCGACAAAATTTTTCGAACCATCCTCTACTTGCCTTAAATTCCTCGACTCTACTATCACTTGTACTTGGCTGGTTCACCAATAAATATTGATGAAGCTCTAAAGCCTTCGCACATATCAAAGCCTCGCTCACACTATCTCCCTTAAGTCCCTTTTCATTAATCCAAACTAACAACAATTTCTCTACTTCTTGTAACACTTGAGGCCTTTGCTTCGTTAACCTAGTCACTCCTTTAGATACATCTGCTTTCTTCAGAGCATCTTTATTCTTTAGAATAGTGCAGATCGTCAATTTCGCCATGTCGTATTCCTTGGCGAGATCCGAAACACGAACACCATTTTCATGTTTAGCTATAATTTCCTTTTTTGTATCAACAGTAATACCTTTAGGTTTCTTAACACTACCTTCACTAACACTTTTAACTTTTTTTGGAGCCATAATAAGAGATAAATTTAATTAAATATGTTGTGTGCTCTCGTACCAGTAATTGTCAGGTAAAATATACAAGACAATACTAGACAGACGATTGACACACAAAGGAGAGCGTGTCCTATTACATACAATATCGGCGACGCACCGCGGCATATTAATGTAAATATCCATTCTTTTCTAAAACTTAAAGTAAATATCCCGTTGGTAAAATATACACAACAAAATAAAGAAAAAATTAAAATATCAACACTTGTTTTTGGATTCAACTGTATCCACGTGAACTGGGAAAACTGGGTTTTTGCTGGGTTCGTGTGTTCGTGAACCGAAGCATCGTTTGTGAAGCGAAGCAAAATTTTTTCGTAAATGGTGTTCGTAGACCGATTTGTTCGTGGACCGAGATGTTCGTAAACCGGGGTACCACTGTATCTGCAAAAGTTCGATGTAACTAATCAAAAATTCATTCTAAATTAATATAACTGAGCGGAAGAATCAATCCGCTCGTTACCCTCGGTGGTGTAGCGATAAGATATTGGGTCGTTCCTCGGGACGACCACCGGTTCAATCCCGGGCTGAGGCGGAATTTTTCTTCAGATAAATTAATTAAAAATTCTAGTATAATTATTAATTGACAGATGGCGCCACTCCTTGATATAATAATTAATAAATATTCTAATTAAGAGATGGCGCTAAAATTAGTCTAAATTATTTCAAATCATTAAAATTTCCGTTAAAATTATCATGGGACAGATTTGGCAAGATAATTAGGTTCGTTTGAACTAAATATATTCTGAAAAGTTGATGATAGTAATTTTTATGTTTGAAATGAAAGTTTTAATATCGAAAAAATTCTATTTTTATTAAATTTCAATACAATTTATAAAAGAAATGGTTTACGAAAAAGTCGATCCCTGCATTTCGCCTCCGACAATTCGCCCCGAGCACATTTCGTCCCCAGCCATTTTAGCCCCCCTAGCCATTTTCGCCCCAGCACATTTCGCGCCCTGTAGATAATGAATAGGCTACGAAATTGCAAATATAGTCAACAAGTAGTGATTCTAATTTATTTTTGTTTAATATAATAAATGCACATTATTATTCTTTAAAACTCGAATTTGTATGCAATACATCTAAGGCTATCAATCAGAATATGATTTTAAAAAAGTTCGACTATTCTTTTGATATG
>AYEL01070867.1:0-45208 GCA_000484575.1 Olivierus martensii | reverse complement strand
TTTTTTATATAGATAGTTGTTTTTATTTTCTAAGAAAGTATTATATATATTTATATAAACATAAAATGGTATATATAAAATTAATGAATCAGTGATGAGAACATTCAAGCACAATAGTTTATCAGATCTCAGTATTGTTCTATGTTCTATATATAATATAAATATACATGCATTTCTTTTATCTCTTTAAGTGTGATAATAGCTTCAAAGATTAATAAAAATGGTTAAGACAATAGACAAGTGAAAATGATGCATATTAACATACATTTCACTCCTCTCTTATCTTTTAACACCACCATTCACAAAAACTGGAAATATTATGTTTAGCTAGAAAATTGAGAACTAGAATGCCGAGAACAGATATATATTTGACTATTCGTGTAGTCACATTTTTTAATGTGTTAAATTCCCAAACAATTATAGAGAACATTATCTGTTATTTAATCTAGAAAGAAGATATCTGATAATCCATCATTGTTTATATCCCGTTATTGCCAGATTTTGAATTTTACTGGTGTAGGTGCGTAAAACTTATATTAAGTTTATGCATAAACTTATATTAAGTTTTACGCATTTTTAGACTTATACAACATATTCTCTAGAAACTATGAAATTTCTATTTGCAATTCAAATTTAAAACAATGTACAGAAAAAATTGTTTATATCCCGTTATTGCCAGATTTTGAATTTTACTGGTGTAGGTGCGTAAAACTTAATATAAGTTTATGCATAAACTTATATTATTAAGTTTTATGCATTTTTAGACTTATACAACATATTCTCTAGAAACTATGAAATTTCTATTTGCAATTCAAATTTAAAACAATGTACAGAAAAAATATAATGAATTAACACAAGAGAAAATACTTTTAAATCAAAAATGCATCACAACAACTATAAGCCATGTAGTCATTGATGTACAGAAAAAATATAATGAATTAACACAAGAGAAAATACTTTTAAATCAAAAATGCATAACAACAACTATAAGCCATGTAGTCATTGTATTATTGCAAAAATTGTTACAACTAAAATTCATTCTACATTAAATATTAATTATATTTAATATAGAATGAATCTAGCATTTGAATTCACGTATTCAAATGGTTATAGATTGCTTAATCTAATAAAAGAGCTAGTTGAAAATATAAAAAATCGGCAAAGAGTAATTTTTCCTCTTCTCTACAGATAATTTACAATTGTATCATTCATCCATTTCAATGAAATTTAGAATAGTGTTTTAAGTCAAAGAAAATTTCAGCACATATAAGTAAAATTAAGAAGAAATACACAAATCCCTTCTCTTTAAATATCTCTACAGATTGCATTGTCATCTGTTTCATCCAAATATGGAGTATACCTGATTTTATCTGAAAATTTTAGCCCATATAGGCCTTTCTTGTTCATCACTTCATTTTAGTCTAAATGGGTTTATACATTAAATAATGTTCACTAAGAGTTTTGGTTGAATCTTAACTAAAAATAAATAACATATTGATGTGTTAGAAGACTCTTCTCAGAGAAACTGATAGCATTTATTATTTATTTTTTTAGATAAAGTGCACTGCTAAAAATTGAAATAACCCCTTATAAGAAATATTACTTTAAATAAATCTTTTGATAATATCAGCCAAAATAGTCATTTCTAAATTGCAACAAATATCTTAAATGTCTAAATACTGTTCTTAACTTATTTTTTACATACTAAATGTTTTTGATTATATATAGAAGAATGAAACAAATTGTAATTGTCATTCTAGACATATTTATACAGTGAACTCTTTATTTTACGAGCTCTGTATGGATCCTCAAAAAAGTTTGTAAAATCGAAAGTTCATAAATGAGAATGGCATTAATTAATATTAATTCTATGGAATTTTTTTCAGGACCAATTCAATAGTTCATAAAAATGTGTACTTCATAAATTAGATGTTCAGTAAAACGAGAGTTCACTATACTTGGATTGATACAATTTCATCACTATTAATAACAAGTTTATATAGAAATTATTTCCTTACCAATAAAGAAATTAAATATTGGTACAAATGTGATATTTAAGATACATTTAATAAATGAAAGTACATATTTTCCTGGAAATGTATAAATGCTAATGTAGACAAAAGTTTAAAAACAAAAATGTATTTAAATATATTATATTAACTTTCACATCATAGAAATATTTGATTAGATTATTAAATCATTTTAAATTTTTGCAAAAATTTCGTTTTTAATTCTAAGAATTTTTGTTAGATTCAAATGACTGAATTTGAAAATGCTGCATTTGTGGTCTTTGTTGTTCTTCTGACAAGAGTTATACTTTCTTTCCAGTTAAATTTTCTCATTCCTATTTCAAAGGTAAGTTCTATTAAATTAATCAATGTTTTTCTAAAAATAATAATGAATTATATTTAGGTTGATGAGAATTTATCCGAAGCACAAGAAAGAAATGCAGTCTTAAATAAAAAATATTGGTTTAAGAAAGATATAATGACATGTAAGCATTTTTTTTTTATTTTAGTATATTTTAGGATAAAATTTTTTTTTTGAAATTTTTCATTATAATAAAAATAATTTAAAATGTTTGACTAGCAGTTGCTCGCCAGTTTTTTCCCCTCGATTCAACCATTGGTTTTTTTTAATCAATATTATGTTCAAAGCCTTTGAGAATGTCTTCATTTTTAACTTCAATAAATATCTATATATATATATATAACTATAGAAATGATCAATTTAGTAGTGTTTTTTAAAACTTCACGTATATTATATATATATATATAACTATAGAAATGATCAATTTAGTAGTGTTTTTTAAAACTTCATTCATAAATTTTAATTCATACAGGTAGTAGTCCTCCTGTGGTTGCACAATGCTTAGAAAGTTGTTCATCTCCCGAAAAGTGCGAATACACACAAATGACCATAAATGAAATCATCAATGGGAAAGATAACGAATTTCCTGGATTGATACCTCTTATAAAAAAATTTCTGACTTATGTTGATATTGATGTGGATACACAGTGCTCCATACAACAATACTTAAATTTTATTCAAAGGAGGGCTTCTGGTAATGATTTAATATAAGTAATTTTCATATTATTCTTTTAAGCATTAAATTATTCAATTTTTGTAAATAGGTGAACTTATGACAACAGCAAAATGGATCAGAGAATTTGTCAAAAATCATCCTGATTACAAACACGATTCGGTTGTGACTGAACAAATTAACTTTGATTTATTGACTGTTGCAGCAAAAATCCAACAAGGACAGCAACAATGCCCACAGCTGGTGGGGCAGCCTAACACGAGGACCAATGAAGACATTCCTATTGCTGTTAGCAAAGCTGAACAGTATCAAACAAATGATTTAGATTCACAATAATCTTTATCTTTTTAAATTGTCATTTTGAAATATTTATACAGATAGCCGAATTAATTTTCAGTTTTTTTTAATTAATTTATCACTTGTTTTCATTTGCTCAGTATTTAAAGTTGTGATTTTTATATGAAAAAACAATTAGAACCATAATGAATTTCATATTTTAGAAGCTAAATACTTCACTTGATCAACAAAATTAAATATTTAATTTGTTTTATTTAAATTCATTAATTATTTTTATGAAGTGTGAGATGCTAAAATATGTTGAAAATAATGTATTAATATGCAAAGATTATTTTTGTTAACAAACACAGGAAAAAAAAAGAGGAGGAAACAAAGAAACAAAAGAGAGCAAGGGGAACCCCCAGGTAGTCCCAAGAAAACAAAACAAAAGAAAACAAAAAGGCCAAAGAAAACAACAAACAGAAAACAAGGCCCGAACAAAGCAGGCCCCCAGGGAAAACAAAACAAGCAAAGAAGAAAAACAACGCAAAGCAGGCCAAACAGGGCAAACAAAACAACAAGAGAGGAAGCAAAAGGGAGCAGCCAGCAACCCAAAAGAAAAGCAGAACAACAAAAAAGAGAAGCCCAAAACAGATAAAAAAGAGAGGCCCAAAACAGCCAAGCAAACCAGAAAATCAAAAGAAGACCCCAGGGAACGAAAGAAAAACAGAGGAAAACAAGAGAAGAACAAGCTCCCCAGGAGCAGAAAAAGAGCCAGGAAGTTTTGGAGGAGCCGGAGTTGGAGCCAGAGCTAAGCTGATCATATTCAGTGGAGCCAGAGCTAGAGCCATTAAAATTTCTGCTGGCTCCAACTCCTAACCATCTACCATATATACTCGAATATAAGTCGACCCTGACTTTAAGGTTGAAAATCAGTAAAAATGTGCAACCCATGTATAAGCCTACTCTGACTTTAGCACTTAAAATTTGATAAAAATTTGAAATCAATAAATTACGTGATCTTTGATTTTTAGTTACAATATATTAATGCCATTTGCCAAAATAAATATATGTATATATTTAAAAAGTTTCAATAAAATATTTATTTTGGCAAATGGCATTAATATGTCGGTAATTAAAAATCAAAGATCATGTAATTTATCTATTTCAAATTTTTATTGAATTTTAAGTGCTAAAGTCTGGAGGTAGGCTTATACATGGGTTTCCCATTTTTACTGATTTTCAAACTCTGAGGTCAGGTGTTGGCTTATACACGGATCAGCTTATATTTGAGTATATACTGTAATATTTTAGTATGCATTTAAATATTGAATACTGCACAAATATGATCAAAAATATATAAAGCAGTTGCATTTCATAGTAACTCTAATTTATTTCAGAAATAAGCATGGTATATCTAGTTGCTATCATAGGATGTACTTCTAGCTCTTTGCACTAGTAACACATATTATTGTGGTGACTAGATGCACCATGCTTACTTCTAAAAATGCCTATATCTTCTTGATTATATAATTAAAAATATGCAAATGTATCTAAATGTTCATATTTAAATAAATTCAAAAAATTAATTTGCTGAGTGTTTCACAAATAAAATTGGGAATGTGTAGATTAATCTTTTTTTAACAAGTAAACATGGCTGCTAGTAATGTACATATCTCAATTAATACTAAATGGAAATACAGGTAAGCCTTGATTAGTGTGAATAATGGGTCCCACAAATTTCTCGCACTATTTGATTTCACACTATTCGAAATATTAACTATATGTAAAATATGGTAATTAGTTCTTGCTTTGTGAGATTCTGGCCATTAGCCAACCTCACAATGAATAACCACAATACTAGCTGTTTAAGAAATAATTATTTTCATATTTTACATCGTTGTTCATCATCTAAATTAATAACTTACCAGGCATTGCGTCTCATACCATCATCAAAAGCGTTCTTCCTTTTATCTATTTTGATACTTTTTAAAAAAGAAAATTCAGTACTATATTGTATGTATACAATAACAAATTAAACGTTCAATCAGACTGCACCAAATACAAATTACAAGCAAACTACACAAGAGCCCTTTAGCAGTCAAAAGATTTTTGTCTTGACTCTTGGTGTCTTCCTCAGCTGTTACAACAGCTGAGGAAGATGCCAAGAGCATTGAAAACGTTATTGAATAAAAATCTTTTCACTGCTAAAGGGCTCTTGAGTAATGGGATAATTAAATTTCAAATTATCATTGTAGATTTGGCAATTTAGATATGATTCTAAAAAGACCTGACTATAGAATTATCTAGAAGAGTGATTCCCAACGAGGCTGTCGCACAGTTTAGTGTGCTGCAAAACATTTCGGGGATCCCCGAAATGTCTTGCAGCATCCCTGTTCGGAAACACTGATCTAAAAAAAAATAATCAAATATTATAAAAATTAGAAATTCAGAAATGTAAATGAAATTAAAAATTCGTGTTACGTTAATACTCTACAATTGAAATTTTAATTCCAAAAATTGTCTCCATAAAAAACAAGAAAATTATTCTTTTAATATGAAATGTTTTAATGAAAAAAAATAGTTACAATATAAAACTATGATGATAGATTGCATCGAAAGAAATGGTGCAAAAAGAGAAGTTGTAATATATAACTTGATATATTTGATATATGTATCAAATATACTGCGTTATATTTTAATATATATAAAATATACTGTCTTTGTCTCACATTTGCCATTGCTTTGACGTTCTTCTGGCATGAGTAACTTTTGTTAGAATCCAAGATAATTCTGACAACTCAGTGGCTACCTGACAACTTTCCTCCTTCCTCAATTAATCAGTGAAGGAGGAGGAAATTAAAACTGATGAATATGATATAGTTCATCAATCCAAATGTGCTTTAATTAAGAGAATTACTTAAAATTTTGATATATTTTATCAAATAATTCTTAATAATGTTTATAAATTTCAATATAAGTTTTTCAGCATTGTATTTTTAAAATATTTTTATTCATTTAAATTAATTCTAAGAACACATTAAATTGTTTGCTTCCCCTTCTCATAAAAAAACAGCTTTTTATAAAGAAGATTCAATAAGTATTTTGAATGAGATACTAATTTTAATATCTTCACAATTTAATAAATAATCAGGATGAAATGATTTAGAATTTATTGTACTTTATGACAGACATCTTCCATTTTGGAAGACTGTTTGTATGATTATCATCTTCAATACGCCAAAATTTAAATAAACAGTACAAACAATATTTACATGTTGGGATTGCCGTTCCAAAAATCGTGTACGTTCATTTGTCGTATTTAGTGTCTCTCCATTTTGTTAAATCCATCCTTGGAATATCTGGCCCTCCACATTCTAATCTTGGATTTCTGAAAGATGCATTAAAAAAATAAGCTTATTTATCAAGTTTGAATGTTTGTTTTATTTTAATCTCTATGTAAAATTAATTATTTTAAGAGAATTTTGGGTTACAATCTAGAATGAATGAATTTTTTAAGTCTCATCAGAAAATCTTACCAGTTGTATATTTTAGATTAATTTAACAGTATAAATATCCCAAAATGATTTAAAATGAGAATTTATAGAACTTACATTCTTGGATCAGCCATTCTCATGGCATGGAACTGGACACTTATCATGTCATCTGCGTTGTCACACAAGAGTCGACTAAGTTTTTGTTTTCTGATCTCTTGAAGTTGAGCTAAAAAAGTATTGAAAACAATTTTTTTTTGTCAAATTAAAAATATATATAATCAAATTTATATCATTATACAAAGTTTGGTTGTCATTCCTATCAAGAACGAGTGTCTTTTCATATTTGCAAAAGAAAAATTGTTTCTACATATTCTAAAATTTTATCATTATATAGATCACTATATGGCCTATATGAAATTTGGTACAAAAATATTAAAAATGAAAAAAAAAATCGCTAAAATATTTAAAATGCACACATTTTTAAAAATATTAACAGAAGGATATTTATTCTAATATTTATATATGGCAACTGAAGGATATTTATTATAATTTTTTCTTAATATACTAAAAATATTAACAGAAGGATATTTATTCTAATATTTATATATGGCAACTGAAGGATATTATAATTTTTTCTTAATATGTTAGAATGATAAAACTAACAAAACAATTATTGTCGAAGTTTTAATAAATTGTTACTTAAAATCATCATTGATTTTTCCTGGATATAAAACAAATTAATTTTTTGGTATTAATCTGAATTATGTCGTCTTATGGTTTTGGTTAAAACGATTTTTCCCCAATTAAATTTTTATAATAAATTTTAAACATTATTATTTTGGAAAATTTTTTAATCATTCCTCTATTAGATATTCCAGTTAAAACATTTTGTACATTTTTCTTTTATTTTGTGTTTGAACAATAACAATGCATGCAAAAATCTTGTAAAAAAAAACCCTATGAATTTATTTTTTAATCATTCCTCTATTAGATATTCCAGTTAAAACATTTTGTACATTTTTCTTTAATTTTGTGTTTGAACAATAACAATGCATGCAAAAATCTTGTAAAAAAACCCTATGAATGAGTTTTATTTTTGATGGTTTATTTCGGAATCGATTTTTATCGCGAAATTTATTTTGAAATTGGATTTACATATGGACCTATTGCTTTAAATGGAATGAATCTACCATTAGTTGAAAAATCACTTAGTAGTGTTTAGAAACCATCAAACTGAATTATATAATCATGATTCATTTCTGATTCGACCTATTGCTTTAAATGGAATGAATCTACCATTAGTTGAAAAATCACTTAGTAGTGTTTGTATAATTCAGTTTGATGGTTTCTAATCATGATTCATTTTTGATCTTTCCATTCCAAAATGAAAGGAAAATATACGAATTAGATTTTTATATGGTCAACATAATTATTCGCGAAAATAATAATCGATATGTTATCCACTAAAGGACCAAGTCTATTGAAAATGATCGCTATTAGATCGTCTGTTTGGATAGCTACAGGCCTACAGTAAGTCCCCCCCGTTTAACGCGGGAGATACGTTCCAAGGAA
The DNA here is from genome assembly GCA_000484575.1 of Olivierus martensii. NCBI lineage: Eukaryota > Metazoa > Arthropoda > Arachnida > Scorpiones > Buthidae > Olivierus > Olivierus martensii. Next base: position 36,820 of record AYEL01070867.1, on the reverse strand, counting down.
ACAAAGCGCTAAATGAGGTCATTTTAACACAATGAGGATAGGAGAAACAGGACAGTGAATAAAAAATATATACATAGCATTTTTTTATTTTGAGCCTGTATTATTGCTATTGTATTACAATATAGACATTTTTTTATTGCTAATATCGATTTGTATTCATAAATCATTCATTAAAAATTATTAAAATTAAAAAATAAAGTTTTAAGAACAAAACGCAGTAATCAGATTGCAGTCAGCTATAAATAATGAAAGAACGTTTTTCTATCATCAATATTTTAACTTCAAGGAACTGTAGTTTAAAGTGACAGCATTCAGGTTAAAATGAGATAATTGTTATTTTTATTACTGTAAAATAATAAAATTGATGATCGATCATAAATGTGAACTCTGATCGTGGCAGATTTTCGTATGTACTGCACTGCACTGATATCAAACTCACTGTGAGACGGCATAGGAGTATCAATGCAACAAATTCCTGCGATTTCGGATTTATGTAAGAATAACTGTTTGAAAATACACGCCAAAGTGAATCAATAAAAATATAGAATTCTAAAATAAACCGCGTTATATCGAAACAGCGTTAAGCGGGGCCTTATTGTATTTGTCAAAACGACCGATATGTTATATAAAATGAATTTCACAATTATAATATGGGATCAGGATCAAAGGTGGTAAAAATGATCAAAATCTGTTCACTAATGTATAAAAATCCGATTTTGATTATTTTCAAGTTACAGAAATATGTAAAATGGAATAATGGAAAAGGAGAACTACATGTTCGATTTACTGATCATGTATAATAATCCGATTTTGATTATTTTCAAGTTACAGAAATATGTAAAATGGAATAATTGAATAGGAGAACTACATGCTCGATTTACTGATTTTAACCTGTTTATAAAAAACATAGTTACAATACATGCATTTCGTTCATCCGGCATCAAGATATTTCGATAACTAAACGCCAATATTCAATTTTAAAGGATATTATTTCTTATCTCGCGGAATTATTAGCATCTTCAAATCTAACAAGAATATAAGTGATCTTGTTATCAGATTATAACTACACAACAGAAATATTAAATTCTTTCAGCGATATCGTTTATTCATGTGCGAAAAACTTCAATAATTTGAAAGGATTTTTAGGCATTTTCCCCTTCTGCATATAGTCTACAAAATATCTCAAAAATAATTCAGATTTTGGCTGATTACAATAATGATTTTAAGTTAAAATCTAATCAGATTTCCAAGTCCATTCCCAAAAATCGAATCCCAGTTTGCTGGGTTGTTCTTCATTCAACCCACATCGATTGAATTTATCACGAAAGTAACTGGCTTGTAATTGAATTACTGTCTCATATTCTTCAAGTTCCGTATAAAAACTCCTAGTTAATTAAATGAATGATATAATAAATATCTATATCAAAATATCGAAAATGTATCATATTGATGAAAGCCTAGAAATTGAACGAAAAGCTTATAGTGGATGAATTTCTTTATTGGACGGTTTTCTCGCTGATTAGACTGGTGGTGGCGGAAGTTGTTTATTTCTTCTCGAAAATGACACTGACGTGTTTCGTTTTTCTTGTGATTGGGTCAAAACTAATTCTCCTTCCAATCACGGGAAAAATGAAATATGTCAGTGTCGTTCTCGAAAAGAAATAAACAACTTCCGCCACCACCAGTATAATCAGTGAGTAAACCGTTCAATAAAGAAATGTTCCCAGTATAAAAAAAAATTAATGTAAAGCTTTTACTTAGAGTAAATAGCAAAACTATTTTTTTTACTAATTATCTTTCAGATAAATATATAATCCATGTTCGACAAAGATACTGAATTTTTTTAAATTTTGAATTTCTTATGGAAATAGCATTGGAAACACAAAATTAATAGGCAGTATTATAAGGAATGATTCTTTAATTTTGAATATTCTACAAATTTATTCTTCTAGTATTTTCGAAAGAACATTAGACAGGAAAAAAAACAATTATTGATAACATTTCTATGAAAAAAGGAAAATATTTTGTGCGCCATAAATAGCTTCAAAGATAGAAGATATTTAAAATTTTAAATCTTCAATATCATTAGACAGGAAAAAAAAAAAAAAACAATTATTGATAACATTTCTATGAAAAAAGGAAAAAATATTTTGTGCGCCATAAATAGCTTCAAAGATATTGAAGATTTAAAATTTTAAATATCTTCTATTTGAAAATGAATTTATGTATAAACATCAAAATTAATAATAATTATATTTTGAGCTTGATTTTTAGTAATATGGCAAAAAAATATTCAAATTTTAAAGTATTTTATCAAAAATTTTACAAACTTGACGCTAGACAAAGTGAAAACAAGATTATTTTTAAATAAAAACTGATTAAAAATAATAATTATTATTATTTTTCTCATTAAGAATATGAATTTATAAATGTATAATTTATAACAATATATACACACACAATTTTACAATTAAACAATATACACATACATTTTAAAATGTCATTTTGAATAGTATATGCAACAAATAAAGGAAGAAAAATGTTACAAGAAAATCGAGAGACTTTAATAACCTGAATTGAATTTAATTCCCTCTTCCTACTATAAATATCAGATTTGAAATTCTGTTAATAAATATCAAAGATGTCCAGAATAATTTTATGATTTATAAGTTAGGGAAATACAGTATATCAGAAAAAAAAAACCAATAAATTGCCAAAAATAAAATATGTAAACGTATATTTTTCTGAATGCCTTAACACATCCTCTTTATTGGAAATCTAGACGAATAAACTAAGAGAACATTCAGATTATAAGTTAATTTTATTGAGGTTGGAGAAAATATAGAGAAGTTTGATAAAGTAAGACTCCGCTTAACGCTGTTTCAATGTAACGCGGATTTTTCGAATTCTATATTTTTATTGATTCAGTTTATAACGGTTTGAAATACCGCGCTACTCTCATAAATCGGAAATCGCACGAATTTGTTGCTTCGATACTCCTATGCCGTCTGGCAGTGCGTTTGATATCAGTGCAGTGCAGTACATATGAAAGTCCTCTGCAGTCACAGTTCACATTTATGATCGTTCATCAACGTTATTTACAGTTAAATTTTAGCCACTGTTATGGAAGTTATGGATCATTTTATACAAAATAGATGTTCAAAGGCAAAACGAAGTGTCATGGATTCCATGTCTCGCTATCGATAGTTGCTGGTTGAACGAAAGAGGAAAAGACAAACGATATTTCGTTAGATGATTCTTAACGAAAAAACAAAAAGTATCAAATGAGGAAGAACCTTTCTCGTCTTAGATGAGTTCTTAACGATAAAGCAAAAAATGTCAAATGAGGAAGAATCCTTCCTCATCACAAACATAAATTATTTACTTGATTATTTTTTATTTTCATGAATGATTTATGAATACAAATTGATATTAGCAATAAAAACTGTTTATGAATATTTGTGAATACAAATCGATATTAGCAATAAAAAAATGTCTATAATTAATGTAATATGCAATAAAAATGTCTGTAATTAATGTAATACAATAGTAATAATACATGTTACAAAATAAAAAAAAGAATTAATGTTGAATACAAATCGATATTAGCAATAAAAATGTCTATAATTAATGTAATAAATAGTAATAATACATGTTACAAAATAAAAAAAGATATACGTGTAATTAATGTAATACAATAGCAATAATACATGTTACAAAATAAAAAAAGGAATGTATATATTTTTTATTCACTGTCCCGTTTCACCTATTCCCATTATTTACGTGTTAAGATGATTTCGTTTAGCGCTTGGTTTTTTGGAACATATCCTCCGCGTTAAACGGGGACTTACTGTACTAATGCATTGAAAGAATGTAACTCTGATTCTAAATAACGAATTTTGTATTAAAAATAATATTTTTGTGAAAATGCATGACTAAACAAGCGTATACTAAAGCAATGATTTTTTTTCCATTAAATTTTTATTTTTTCTGTTTATCAATTCTAAAGAAATTGTTTTATTGGCAATAATTTTTTAAATCTAATATCTACATTATCAGTACTTTAATTATTACATTGCTAAACTATTTAAATATACAGTACTTCATGTACTATTATTATTATTGAAATTGAAGCAACAAAATCGTCAACAAAAAGTTTAATTACGAACAGAAATTCAATATTAATAAAATTTATAAAATATCGTTCTTGTTTCAATTTTTTTCTGATTTTTTAATATTTCATCGAATTTTTTCAGATCAAAGAAACAGTGCCTATTTTTCTTTAATCTGAAATAGATACTGATAATCAAAATTAGACGATATGATAGTGCCTACAGTGTTGGCTAATTTTGGTTATGGTTTCGCTCATGATTCATTTACTTTGTCTCTAACACGTAGAATCCGGTACAGTAACGTAACAAGATTTTATTCGTTATGCAAGATGAAAATCTTAGGTTTGGACTTTTACGCTATTTTGTTTAAATAATTAACTTTATATAGTAGTTAACTTTAATATCATTATATTAATAAAACAGGAAATTTAATTAATTTTTTGTTTCATAATAGATTATGCTATCAGTTTAATCGGACATATTCCGTATTTAATCGTCAAAGGGAGGTTAACTATGGTAAGTGAGTACTGATTTTAACTATTTTTGAGATCCAACAAGAGCAAAATTTATAAAATGAAAACAAGAATATATCTTAAAAATCTATCTATAATTGTCTGATTTAAGATTCAATCTTTATCTTGTGTAACAAACTATGTTAAGATTGTTGGGTCTTTAGATGTTAACATTTATAAAGTTGTGCTTTTTGTAGGACCTCAATATGTCTTCAGTAAGCAATAAAAAATGGTCAGAACGTAAACTGATATGTTAAAATTACACAAAAAAAGCTATTTTATCTAAAAAATTTGAGGCAGTTTAGATACCTGGAGTGAAACTTGAAGGCCAACCGGGATTTTCGTACCAAAACCGATCTCCTCTTCTAATATTAGCAAATTGTTCAGCAATTAAACAAGCAAATGTTGGACCAACCAACCCTTTAGGAATAGGAAATTCGGCGATTCCTACACTCCACAAATCGAGATCGTGGATATTCCTAAAAAATAACGAGACATTATTATCTTAATTGATTTCTAATTTAATGGAAATTTATAATTTTAAAAGTGATTAATTTAAAAATTTCAAATCGCAATCAATTCTTTAATAATATTAATTTGATAAATTTACGCTAGACTTAAATAGGTTAAGATAAGATTGTGATCAGAATAATTTCTTAAATTTCCTGGTAGAATTTAATTCCTTGTAATTTAAAAATGAATTAAAGCAAACTGTATCTTTAATTAGATTAATTTAAAATATTTAGAGGTAATAATGAATATTATTAAATTTATAACTTTTATTTCGAATCTGCTCAGGAGTAGGGGGGAGAGCTAGTATAAAATTGCTCTCAGTATTTTTTATTGAATAAATTTGAATTGTTTTACTTTTAGATAAGTTCAAGTGATGTTCCAGTGATTAAAAAAAATACATTATTCTTCTAATAATTGATGTTATAATCCAGGAAACTGATCAGATTTCCTCATTTCATTGTTTCCTTTACCTACATATATCTAAAATTAACCAAGCTGAAGTAAAAACTGACTGTTATCTTTTTTTAAAGTTTCTATTAATAAAATAATAGAAGATGGTCTGAGGTTAACGTTTAAAGAATTATCATTAAATTATTCGAAATTAAATAGGTTAATAAAATTAGAAAAGTTTATGTCGGAAATTTCTAAAGTGACTTTGACTAAATGAAATTTGGAAATATGAATCAAAAATTGTAATATTCATAAAAAAATAAATTTTATATTATTAGTTAGATTTAAGTGTAGGCTATGTTAGATTATTATTTTAGTAAGTTATATAATATAAAATGTTTTTCCAATCAATACTAGCAGTGTCTGTAACGAAAAATATAATATAATTCATTAGTTATGAACAAAAATGCCAATATATTTAATACAGTACTATATTATGATCTCTTCATGTGCTATAATCAGTGGTGAGCTTTAGGAGGCTTGTGCGATCCTTTTGTTAAATTTGTCTCTAATTTGCCAGCCTCTTATTCTTTTTGTTTGCTTGTTTATTCCATAAATAAACAAGCAAACAAATATTTTAATTATATTTAAAGTCATTATGGAGACTATCGCTATTAGTAGCGCTGAAGCTGGACAAGCTTTTAGCTCGATGAACAACATTTCCACAAGATCTTTGACTACAACATATTTTAGGTTTAATGAATCTCTTTAAGTGAGAAACTTTTAAGAGAATTTAATCCTAAACTTATGTAAAAAATTTTTGAAAAATCATCGCTCGACCTTAGAACCTCCTAGAAGATCAACTGACGTGAAACAAAAAAATAATGTGTGGCAGCTTCTGACATAAATTGTGCCGCATAATTAAATTTATTCGTTATTTTATGTTATTTCTGTGATTTCTTTTTTATTTTTTTAAGTTTTAAAGATTTTTTCATTTTAAGATAAAACATCTTAAAATGAAAAACTCTTAAAAAAATAAAAAAGAAATTCTTGTGCATGTACAATTATTCCTATTTTCTGTTTTTGCAAAAAGTAAAACATTTAATTAGAATTCGATATTTTGTTTTTATAATATAAAGTGCGAGCCCTTTGTTAAAATTTTCATAGCTCACCACTGACTATAATAATATTAATAATCATTAAAAATAAATTTTATAGGATTTCAAAATTAATATAAAAATTAGTGAAATTTCTAAAATATAGTAATCATGTTTACATTTCATGTATGGTGGAAAGATTTATTAAAGAGTAGATTCTGAAAACTATAATATTGTTCAGTCTCTATATTGTTATTATTATGCAAATATAGTAAATGTAGTTAAAATTATGTTTTATTGTTTAATTATTTAACATTATTTATTATTTAATTATAGTTTATTTACTTGTATAGTTTGCTATAACGATGAATGGTTTTATTTGGCATTAAACCCACTAGATCGTCGAAACTCCTTGCGGGTGGCAAACCACAATACTCTCTATAACGATTATATCCTGGTAAGCCATGTTCTCTAGCTCTTTGCATGTTTATTGAGGCCAAATCCATTCCAAAACGATCACCAGGTTTTTCAAATAAATGGTTTGTTACTTCGGTAGTAATTTCCGTGTCCATCCGGTATGCTTCCTGGTTAATAAGACCCAGAATGAAACTATCGATAATTCCCGGCTTGTATAAATCGTATGGCTGTAGCAGCTGTGTCGACAACCGAATGGCTTCTACAATAACAAATAATTATTATTAAATGAATACTTATTAAAGTAATTTATAATAAATTCAATCATTTTTTATTCTCTACCTATTCTCTCGTGATATTTATTGTAACGTTCAGTAACATCAGGCAATAAACTATGTCCAAATCTAAATGCTGCAGATTGGAATGCTGCTCTGATTCCAGCATTGATTTTGGGACTGTATCCTTCATAATAACCCTGTAAAAGTTCATAATATTAAAGATAGAAAAAAATTCTTAAATTATGCTATCAATATTATTAGTTTTTTCTACCTTAGATAATGGTTCCAAGTCGTATTTCTTTATCATCTCATCTCCTAATACAACTGGTAAAAATTCGTTGTAAGTAATATGTTGAATTTCTGCAGAAATGATATGTCGTGTTTCTTGATAAATGGTTTCATCGTCCCAATGTGGATTTACTTGAGAAAGAATATCAGCAATGCGATTGTGCTCTCTCATTATCAGAATGTGCATCACTGCTAATTGTAACTGTTCGTTGACTCGGTTATCACCTTAAGTATAAATTTATTGTTTAGCGTATGAAGTGGCTTATAAATTACTGATAATTTAACTGTGCTCACCAGCGTCAAAACAATATAAATTTCTTGGTCTAGCGATGCAGCCTAAATCTGGATCAACAGTTTTCATAGGAAGTAAATCTTTTAAACCCAAATTTCTGTAAAGGGGTGATGTTTTCAATCTTCCTAGAAAATATAACGGGTCAACATAAGAAAAAACTATTTTTATTACTATTCTATAATGATCTCATTAATTCTCACCTCCTCTGTATTCTCTTAATCTGCTTGCCACTTCTTCATTGCTTCCGTAAATAAAATTTCCATCTATATACGCAGATATAGCATTCACTTGCCATCGAGGACCTAAGTAAAATATTATATCAAACATCTATTTATATGTTATGTATTATAAACAGAGTTTTTATCTGATAGAATTTTGTCTATAATTAAAAAAGTTAAAACAAAATTATTATTCAAAACTATTCAGCATCGATTCCAAAAGTTACTATGTCACAATTTCTTCTTTCTATAATTAATTGAAAAAAATAATAATTTGTAGCTTTGTCGTAACTAGATGGCATCACACGTTAAAGCATAAGCAGGGACATTACTTACTTGTTAGACCTAGTTAATTTATTTTTCAGTTAATAATTACTGGTTATTACACACAAAGGGCTTAAAATACAGATATTTTATTTTTTTTTATAGACACTGAATATCGAATAATCTATCGTTATATATATGTATATCATTGGTATAATTTAATAAATTATATAATGTTCTCTAATTTGTTTCTGTTAGTAGGTATTTGTCATATATCCTATGTGGATGATTTATAGGATTTAAGATTGGGATTAATAAAGCATGATATATAAGATTAATGTATATTGAATACATTGCGGTTAAATATTTTCTAGATAATATTGGGTCACGCCTCTTATAAATTTATAAATATTGAGTGACTCACCTAATCTGCAACCAGGTTGTAAACCTGCTAAAGATCTAGCAAAATTCATACATTTGCGATCAAAAAATTTATAGAAAGGATCATCTGAGGGAATGTTAACAGGATAACAGTTGTAATGCTTTTGTTGTGATTTGCAACATTCAATACTTCGTTTTGTTTGATCTATAATAAATGATTCATTTATTTTCTCGATATAAAATAATCTATCGATCCAATTCAGAAAATTTTGATACCAAGAGAAGGTGCCGCTCTGGTTAAATCGTGATCCAACATCTGACCCCAGGCAGCAATCATGTTACATATTCCATAATCGTGTTCGCTTACATCGTGATGCATGACCAAACTGACGACTCTGGGGCTGGGCAACAATTCTCCATCGTATGCTCTCCTAGGTGCGGTTATTCCTAAGAATAAGTGAGAATCAGTAATCAAAACAGAGTGAAAAAAATTATTAGGTTATGCTTTGTTATTCATAAATTTACCATCTGAATAATTTGGAGGTAGAAACCTAATCATGGCTGATCTGGCTGAACCCCATGAAGGATTATCTAAATTGTTGCACATTCCTGTTAAAGTGCGATATCGACTGATTTCGCATTTCACCGGTTTAAGAAAAGCAGGGCAAATATCTTTAATAACAGTTTTGGAAGTGTCAATTTGGGGAAGTCCATGGGCTATGGCATCAAAACTGAGATAAAATCTGAAAATAAAAGATATAAAGTCAAATTCTCGTTTAAGATCGATTCTATTTTAAAGATATACTTATAAATATTACCTATTTTTAGAAAAAAAAAATTGAGAAAATATTAATATATTAGAAAAATTATATATAAAAAATATCGAAATTTCGATCTCATTATAGTTATTTAATGCTAGAATAAATCAAAATTATACTCATTAAGTAAATATAATAATTCGTTTCAATCGAATTGTTAGATTTATTTAATGAGTATAAAAATTCAAAATTGACCTATTTTCATTTTCTTTATTTAATAATTGACTTTTTAAATTGGAATGCAATTTATTTCTATGCTGGAATAGAAAAATACTAACATTAAGTATTTTTATACTTTAAAAAACAGAACAAATGTTCAAATAATAATTAATTTTAATATTTTTTTATGTTGATCTATTTACCTTTCTACAGTTTTTCCATTAACTTTAAGATCAATTTTAGATAAAGTATCAGAGACAAAAGAGATTAAATTCGCTCGATAGACTGATCGTGTAAAACTTAAAACAATAATAATATCATCATTCTATTGAAAATAAAGAAGAGCGAAACGCAATTTTTTGTTTGTCTTTTAAAATAAAACTTGAAAAAATTGTTGAGAGAATAATGGGAAATAGAAAATAAGGAAAAAAAATTATTGATTTTATGAAAGTAAATAGAATTGCTATATTTAATTTACTATTTTATTCGTAAATTAAATATAGAAATTCTTTATGTGTTCCTTATACTATTATATACTCTTTTCACGAATATACAGATTTTTCTGTATAATTAAGCTAATGTTTCAAGTTTCTTAGTTAATAATACAGAAAATAATGCAAATCGTTTCAAAAATTTCGATTATTGCATTAAATATTTAATTATATACCTCAAAACATTTTACTTTTTGTTTTAAATATTATTAGCCTGAAAAATATTTTCGATAGTTTAAATTTTTATTAATATAGATCTATTTTTATTTAGATATAGCGAGCAATTTTAAAGAAAATTATTCTATTATATAAACGAGAAAATTCAATGTATTTGAAGTAGAGAATGAGTTAAAATTCAATTTAATTTTCAATTAAAAGTGACCCGTATTCTTTCTGTTTACAAGAAACTATGAAAGTTGATGATGCAATATAAAATAACTATCGTCCGAATAATGAATATAGGACTTAAGCATTTCCTTTTACATTGACTTTAAAGAAAAAACAAGATATATTATATATCTTGTTGACCATTTATTGCCAACAAGCTCGATGTATAAGAATCTAATATTGAAAGAAATTCTTGCACAATTTCCAAATTCAATCTTTTCTAAACATGATTGGATGGAAAGTTACTCGAGAATCATATAGTTTGTCCTCTTTTACCATAAAAATTAGATACAATTGGGTCGTCGTATTATATTGACGTCTATCTTTGATCTTTCTTTAAAGAATTTTACAAGTTATTTATTATATATAATTCAGGAATACTTAATAACCTGTGAGCCAATATTTTGGTTGCTTCAAGTAAAATTTCGGCTACTATTGATATATGTTCTGGTTTAGGTTGAACCGAAGACAATTCTTGAACTTCCCAAGGAACTTCTTGTCCTGCAAAGAAAGTATACTAGATACAAACTGATATTCAGATTTTATTAAGAGAGAAAACTTATAAACAAGAAAAATAAATTTTTATTTTATTCGAGTCCTAAATATTTTTAAAAACTGTGTTTCCGCATGGCATACTTACCAAATTTTCTTCTAGCTTCGTGCACTGCCCGATTAATGTCATCGAAGGTAATACAGTCGGGTCCGTTTTGCGAACTTTCTTCCACTCTCCAACTAAAAATTCACAACATTTTGCATATAGAACAATGTGAAATACATTTAATGACATGGTCAGGTACAAGGTTGGATAACCTCGAACCTTGGCCTATATAGAGGTTAACATGGAGGAAAGAATCAGCGGAAAAATGGTTCAGAGATCAAGGGTTAGAACTTTCAACTCTCGAAAAGTAAACCGGAGAAGGAAAAACTATCAAAATAAATGGATTCATTTATTTATATACACGTGTTGACCCTCTTCTTTATTCCCTCATTCTGAAAGATAACGTATTAACCGACTCTATGTTATTTAATAATTTCGAAATACCTGGTTCACTATATTATTAAAGATTTTTTTTAATATTATTTCATTAATAGCATAATCATTTTTGCTACTGCGAGATACCGAACTACTGTGAACTGCTATTTAATCTCTGTTTCACATAAAACTTTGTTTATAGATCATTAAATGGCACCTTTTACAATATTAACCTACTTTTACATGAGTAACGAGAGAAAAATTAGTAAACATTCTAAATACTACAGTATTGTATTTCTTTTTTCCATTTCTAGTACTGTTTTAGTAAATTACAGTATTAATTCACTCGAAATGATTTTTTTGGTTAATAACTTTCTGTATTTAATACTTTTTTACTGTTATCAATCCTCCATTTTAGTCTCAACATATAAAGAACAAGAAACTAAATGCTTTAAGGCCTACTTTTCTACGAAAGCCTTGATGAATTGGATACCCGGAGGCAAAGATCTCTTGGAATGAGCCCTTCGCTTTCCATTCTTCAGAACTAGAGCGCATCCTGGAGAATAATCGTTGTTGAACGGAGGTCTTACTTGCTGAACTGAGAGAATTATGTTGTCTCCCAAAACCAGCAAAATAACCGTCACCAATACATACCTGAAACGAGATAGGCCTATATTTTTATTTTCTCCAACTTTTTACTATTTTGTTGGCGACAATCCGTGGAAAATTACACACGAAAAACTTGACCATGACGATATATATTGTTACTTCTATCTAATTATAAGAAAAAAAGTTGTAAAAATTATATTAAAAAAAAAAAATCTATTCCGAGACAGTTGATAAGAGAAACACGAATGGAGGTTAATGTTCCATTGTTGCCATGAAAAATATATAATCACGAAGAAATGACGTCAGACAAAACGTCACCAGTTTATTAAAAACCAAAAGTTATGTTCTCGATGTCGTAAAAATAAACATTCACTTATTAAATTTAAAACATGTCAAGTTAAATAATAATGCAAATTACAAATCAAAACAATATTTAATTAATATAACTCTTGGAATTATAAAATTAAAAAAAAAAATTAAATTACCAATATATCCCCATCCTACAAAAATAAAATTTATAATCAGTTTTTCATGAAAATATATAAAAATCTTGACTGTATTCTAAACAGATTTTTAACTTACAGGATTAATTAATGTGTTAACTTTATATTCTGGTAGCATTTGATAGAGGTATGCATTTGAAGATCAATTAAAAACTTAAGATAAAAGGTCAAGATCGAGAAGAATGTAGTAATTTTTCGTTCTGTAATTGTTTTTGACGAAATGATGCGTGTAATGCAATCTTTTCGTGCAGATACACGAATAGATTGCATTACATTATAAGTCATTTTAACATATTCGTTGCTGTCCCGACAGCAGTTCAGAAAGTACTGCAGAACCATTAATTTTTGTTAGATAAGGAATTTATCGCTGGACACGAAATCTTACCCTTTAAATTTATAATTAAATTATTTTATGAAATAAAAATATCGTTTATATTCGTTTGTCGTGAACCGATTTACGTGTTAAGTATTTGGTATTATCACTTAGTTTGATCTGTATTGTATTTATTGGATATTTTATTAAAACTTAATATAAATTCAATGGTTAAAAAAATAAATGAATTTATATAATTTTTGAAAATGCTATTCAATAAATCATATATGATTGTTTTATAAATTATAATTGATTAAACGATAAGACGTAGCAATCGATAATCTTCAAATACAATGATTAGTACCGTGTAATGATTGACATCTTTAAAGAATATTGGCCTCTATTAAATTAATAAATAGTAGATAAATGGATTGACACCTTTAATAAATAATGGTCGACCCACTCAAAAAATTATGTATTGCGAAAGAACTTAATTGGTAATTTTAAAAAAAATATTTTGTGATAACACCAGAATTAAAAAGTGCATCAATATATACTGTATTATAATTTTAAATTAAAACTGACAAAAAGCAGCTACTTACAGTCCGAAGGTCAGTTCTCAAGGTAGCTTCCATATAACAACAATGACATTTTAAAATATTGCTTACGGTAACTTGTAGACTAAACTCGGCCATTTTTTATATATATAACTTTATATAATATAATAAAAGAATAAGATCGATCGTGACAACTTTCTTCGGCAGAAAATTCAATTTAAATTTGATTATTTATATAGTAATAACTAAAACTAGTATATTAAAATTACGATAAAGAAGCATACAGGCTTATGAAAATTTCCACAGTAATAAATTCAACAGGAATTAATTCAATATTCTGCTTCGATGAAAGAAAATCACTAATTTGCGATTTTAAACAGGAATTGATGTAAATTGTAATAATTATCGACTTTTTTCCGCGTTATTCGGTCGAAGAGTGTTTGACCTCATAGATAATCTTAGCAGACGATCTTTATCGGCTGCTACGAAACGTGCATCGCGAGATCTCAGGCACGTGATGTGGTTTTGATTATTTCATAACAATTATTATTATTTTATTAAATCGCCCTAAATATTTATTTAAAGTTGTAAAAGAAACCTGTTGGAATTTAAAATAATTTTTATGGACTTCCGGATAGTAAGTAGATGAATTTTAATTCTATTAAAAAAAAATCAATGAAGAACGAAGATAGCCTGTGTATATATTAAAACATTTTATTTCAATATTTTAAAAATTGATAGAAACGATTAATAAAATTCATGAAAATATTCAAATTTAATTTTCTGTTTTTTTTTTTTTTTTTTTTTTTTTTTTTTTTTTTTTTTTTTTTTTTTTTTTTTTTTTTTTTTTTTTTTTTTTTTTTACACAATTTGGAAAATTTCGTTTTTATAATTTTTTTATTAAAATTGGAATTAGTTCGTCTGCTGCAGTCCTGTTTTGTTGTAATTTATGACGTCAACGGATGTGAATGCGTTATCGTCTGAAACTTACGAGAATTTTGTTACATATATATTTTTTTATTTTTTAATAAGATGTGATTTTGGTATTAAAATTTCAGTTACAGTTGTGTAATAGCAGAATAACTAGGTTTTCTATTGTTTTTCTAACCTATTCTATAATTTTTATACAGATTAACAAGTCTAAATTTGATGACATGGTGTGTTATGGAAGATAACATCTATCGTTTGGAGCATTTCTTTTTTTTGGAAATTCGTACCCCAATTCAATGATAATCGATTTACGAAAACTGCTAAAGATGAAAAAAAAAGAACAATTGTAAGAGAAGTTGACAGAGAAAAGGAACAATTGCAGTTCGTGCTCGGTAAGTACACGAATGAACTTTTCTATTATCAATTACTAGGAAAAACGAAAAGAATAAACAATGGTTTGTTTGGACGTGATTCCTTGTTCGACATTTCTTATCTATTAGATAAATTTTGTAAGACTTTTTAGCGAAGAAGTCGCTAAAATTCGTTTAGTCTAATCGTTAGTTTATATATATATATTTCTTTTCTTCGATAAATGGGTCAAGTTTTGGGATACATTTCCTTTTTATTATCAACATTTGAATCCACTTCAGTTCTATTAAGTACTCGGAACGGTTGATTAGATAGAAATTTAGAGATCATTCCAATACATTATCGGCAATTTTCTGATAAGATTTCGATCTTTGTGAATACAGTTCCGTCTGACATAAACTTCAGCTGCGTTCTCAGCATAACAACCCACATTATGCACTTCATGTAGCCATAATGATGGCCACAAAAGCGTAACACGACAGGGATCGCGTCTTTCTGACCTCATTCTATCCACTAATTCTTTTGAAATTTTATTTACTCTGTTCAGTTATTTCTGTTGGATTAATAACAGTTAGTCTTGCCACCGAAACATACATACATATATATTGTCTCTTTTTTTAAATATTTATTAGATTAATCTCTATTAAGCAAAGCATAATGACAGTTTCTTTTGTGAAAATTTCTCTATATAAAGATGAATCGCAAAAGGGAAAAATAGTCATAAAAAGTAGAACTAATCAGGAATAAATTATCGAATTGCCGTGACGTTCATGATATTATTTAGGTTAAATGATGAATATTAATCTATTCAGTGTGAATTTCGAACCTATGGGGAAGCCACGTTAACCACAATAATAGTTATTCAAAAATCTCCTATTGAGAATGGTACGATTACTAATTAGATCCTTCCAGACTTTTTTCGCTTTCTGTTTTCTCTCGAAGATGGCCTCGTCACCCAAATCTACTTTCATCTATAACCGATCCTATAGTAACGATGCTGCCTACGCCCTCATAACAATATTGTCCGCGGATCTTTTCTTTGACCTATTCTTCTGATCGTTCGATTGCCCCCAGCAACTTTGGCGAAGAACAGGGAGAAAGGGAAGGCATTTGGGTCGACTAGACAACCATTGCGCAAATTCGGCAATTCTCAACACGTCGTCCATGGCTCCCAGGCATGAAATGGGGCAATTCCGATGCCTCCAGCCATAAGAGGGGAAGTCAAACATGTTCCTACCAAAAGATGAATTGTGGTCGATGGTTTTTATTCTGACCTACAAACCCTTCATCCATCTATTTGATTCAGGAAGAAAGAAACTAAGATGTAACTGGGAAAAGTTATAAATTTAGCGATGGAACATCTTTCGAATATATAGGCGTAATTTTTTATAATACATATTATAAAAATTAGTTACATTTTACGAACCCAAATAAAATTAAAAAATAGATTGCTTTATAAAAAAATCAATGAAAATAAAATTAATACTTGAAAGAGCTAATATATTTTTAAAATTAGTTTCATCTTCTCCAATCTTCTGTGTACAGTATAATAAATGTTATTTATACATTTAAATAAATGTATTGTATAGATTATGATATCTTAATGTTTATGGTGCATATACATAATGTTTTTAATAATTTATGTTGCTTAACTACACTTTAAATATATTTTAAATATTTTATTAATTTCGATAATCCCATAAGCGATATACGAAGGTGAGCGATTGAAATTTTTTACAGACTAATTAACGAAAAATTTTTACGAAGCGATAATGGTTAATTATCAAAAAACTCACCTAAGCATTCTAAAAATGCGGTAGACTGAATCGAAAAACCGCTATCCCACCACACAAATCCACCTGTTAACTTCTTCCTTTCACAGATTTAGCAGAGAATGACCCACAGGAAGAGCAGAGATTCTTATATACCGCCCGTCCCTCCCCCATTACTGCTCCAGAATTAGTCGCTGGCGGATCAAGGGGTCGTCCGTAGTCCCATACCCGTTCGCCTCACGTGACTGCGGGTGGCTGTTCGTCGTTGGCCCAGTTCGGATTACGCACAGATGCTACGAAGACGGGAAAGCTATGCGTAGGAATAACTGATACCCTCGACCTAGCACGGATAAACTCAAAATCAAAGAACACCTGTTGTTAAAGATACAACATATTTCGCTCCAAACTGATGGATTTGTTAGAATCCATGAAGATTTTTTGAATGAGAAAACATGTTCAATACTAAAAATAATAGAAAAACATTTAGGGTTCAAAAATATTAAGATTTTAACCTGAAGCTTTTCACTGGCACACGTGTTGCACTCTGAACGTTACTCTGGATTCATCTCATTTATTTTCGCGTGTACTGAATTTCCAATATCTCTTCTAGCAAAAATAAAGGAAATGAGTTACATTAACAAATATTGAACCCATCATTGCGTTCTCTTAACCAGTGTTGTGGATCTTTTCTTTACTGTCAAGTAATAAATTTAACGAAATGAAGGTTATCGGAGACATTTTATATAACAATCCAAACTGGAAAAAAAGATAATTACCTTCTTCAGTTTGATTGTGTCCGCAAATAATCCGATAAACAATAAATACCATTTCCGATAATAAACCTGAACATAAAACAAATTAGAGTTATTATTATAGCGTTGATTATAAAGAGCAACAAGTATCTCTGACAGAGATGTTGACGTACGTCAATTGACAGTTCAGTGTGTTCTAGATTTTTCTCTAGCATTGTCCGTAGAGATGATTAGATTATTATCCCACAATCGGTATTTTATTTTTTTATTTCGGTTATATTTTCTTAACCTTAATAACATCCGTAACTTTCAGTTGAAAAGAAACTCGAAGATAACAACTGACATATATATCGTACTTTCCGAAACAACAGATCTTTATTTGACTTTTTCTTTACGCAAGAGAGAGCATTTTATTCTTCAGAGTGGGAATAGAATCTTAATGAACCATCTTGAATAAAAGAAAACAAATACAAGATTTATTTGACATTTTAAACATTATGTTTATTTTAGGAAGAAAATTGCAGTTTAGGTGCTAATTTTAGAATTTGATATATATAACAAAGATATCTCATCCTTTCTCACACTATCTGGTTACCAAACAGGCTTTTATTTATCGTAAGTCATTCTTCTCATTAATATTCACATAGTCTATGAATCCGGTATGAACATTGAGTGAAAGATTCGAGATACTTTTCCTGCACTACTACAAAAATGTTACACATGAAATACAATTTATATGAAGGATAATTAAAGAATTAAGCATACATATCAAACATTATAACGTCAAAATAGAATATAATAGTTATTATTACAATTATTTAAAACTAGTTTAAAAAATATATATATATAGTTGTTTTATTATTAAATTGAATTTTAATACCGGTAAGTGTGTTATATGCATATTAATAAAATAAGTGGCATCTTCACAGAGGTTAGGAGACTCATAATTCACACCGATCTAGATGACATATATTAATATAGACCATAGAATGGAGAATAATCTAGCCAAGTACTCATTAAGTATGGCATTGAATAAAATAAACTAATCTATCATAGATACAATGTATTAAACATAGCCTACTTTATAAAATAATTAGTTCTGATAAATCTTAGACTCGACTTGGATGGGGCATATTATCTAGATTTTGTGTAGTATACTGTATAGAAATAATAGTGAAACAAACTTTGTGTGTCCAATTGACTTATGCAAGTTAATGCGAAATTCATTTATTGGATATTGAGAAGATAACTTGTATTATAATGTTTGTTTTTGTCTAAAAGGAAGTATTAGCAGATATATAATCCTGGTTTATTGCTAGCATGCATATGAGTTATCGTTTACTTGTTTTCTATTTATGCAATCTTCAGCGGCGATTTGTGAGATAAGATAAAGTTTGAAATATCTTTTTCTTCTTTTACATTAGTCACGAGACATTCATCAGAGCGTTATTGCCGTGACATAAGCGTAAAAAGTAAAATTTAACAATAATGGATCATCAATTGCATATAATTAATACAATACAAATGGGTTTTCAGTCTCTTTAATTAAAACATAGCTTTATGTATTGTATATCTGGAGAATCAAACATAGCAAAACATTCATATTCTTAGTGTGCATTTCTTATCATTCAAGATACATACCTATTAATTTTGAGATTTTCATTCTGTTAAAGATGGAGGCCATTGAAACTTTAAAAAATTGATATCTTATCTTTGAAACTATTTGTCACGCATGAAAGATATTAAGGCATATTTATTTAAAATGGCTATTCTTGCTAAAATTATAAGAGCTGTATTAAATATTGGAAAATTTGAATTGGCCACAAATTTAAAATTTAACTTTTTTTTTCTATTGATGAAAATTTATACGGTATTTCTTCTCTTCTGTCTTAAAATAAACGATTGTTTTTATGCTATGTTGATATATATATTTTATCCGATCTTGATAATTAGTCAGACTAAAAAAATTAAAGGTCGTATTTATCTTATTTTAATTTTTTTTGTGATAAGGCCGCATAGTATCACTAATTTAAAAGTTTTTTTAATAACATTTTATAAATATAATCTTTATATAACCTTGATAATTAGTCAGACTAAAAAAATTAAAGGTCGTATTTATCTTATTTTAATTTTTTTGTGATAAGGCCGCATAGTATCACTAATTTAAAAGTTTTTTTTAATAACATTTTATAAATATAATCTTTATATAATCATTTTTTATTTTTTATTTGTCTGACTATTTTCTGTTCATAAAATATCTCAAGAATGAACATCGCTAAATATTTAAATTTTAAAGAATCATCTCTTATTTATCCAAACTCAGTTTCTATTAATTTTGAAGTTACGATATGATGCTAAGATGATCAGTTTGAAATATTAAAAATTCTATAACTTTGTAATATATGAATGATTTTTTTTGTAATTATCACCAGAAATATTTGATATCTTTATTTTTTTTAATAATGTAACGTTCATTTTCGCGACTTTGGGAATACATAATTAGCAAAAGATCAAACAGAGATAACCTAATCATTATTCAGTAATTTACGAAAATGATTGTTCTCTTATTTAGAGTTGTTAGGAATAAAAATGATTTAATTTGTTCGTTCTCATAATAACTTTGCGTGATATAACGGAGTTTGAATATTATTAGCTTGTGACATTCTTTCTGGTATAGTCTAGTTAAGCTGAGTATAGCTCAAAATTCGACTCGTCTTCACGCGAGGTAAATATTAATATTGGTTACATATCTATTTGTAAGTTTCTTACTAATATATATTATTTATTCTGATAGTATCATATATATAATGCGCATTTCTAGCCATACATAATATGATGAAAATATATTAGAAAATGCCAACACGAAGGCTACAATTTTGATATTGTTTACAGTTTTTCATAGTTTTTTTTTTATAAAATTAAATACATAAAATAAGTTATTTTTTCGCCATAACTTATTAAATATAATTTCTTCTCTTATAAAAATAGCATAAAATAATCAAAATTGAAAAATAGCACTTTTTACATGTACAGATGATAATATGCTTCGTTTTCGGTTATCTTTCTGAGGTTAGCACAAAAATATGTCGACATTCTGTATTCGAAATTTGGATCAATTTTTGTTTCTTTATATAAAATTGATAGATTTTAATAATTTGTTTTGCAATTAGATGCGAGACTTACTTTTTAGAAGAAAAACCCGTATGTTTGAAGAGTACTAGCCAATATACTTACATGAACGTTGCATACGGACGTATCCTGCTTATTCCCAACTAAACGACTAGACTTGTAGTTCTGAATTAGATTTTTGTAATAAAAAAAATCTCGTCCAGTTTTCCTGATAAAGATTGTAATCATTTTTATTTACGCTCCAGAGAAATTCACCAAACACGGCGAAGATTTAAAATTAAATCAAAACACGAATCTTTCCAACCGTTTGGAGTTCATATCTTGTAACTACTATCAAAAACGCGAAAATTACATTTATTTATTCGTAAAACTTCCTGGTTTTTACTGTAGAAATATTTAAAATTACACATAAAATTATTAATTAATGCTTTATGATTTCATATATGCAATATATATAAGTTTAATTTTGAGGAAAATAAGGGAATAGTTTGCATTTTTTTAGGATTTATATAATGTATCGATCACATTTTCGAATTTTTTTTAGTAAAATATAGAAATAAACACGATCGTGACGTCCTAAAACGGTTTATTTTAACCAAATTGATTTCTTCGTGACAGAAGCGACCTTTGGACATCACGTTCTGTCCTAGAACCCATTTAGTGGTGGGCTCACAGATGAGATGGTTTTTACTCGGTGTTCTGAACCAGGCACTGAAGAGAACCGTTTAAAAATACGATAAGACTACTTATAATGTTAATAGAATCAGCGAAAGTACCAAGAGACACAAAGAAGGAGTATAGTTATAATTGGTATCACGTCTCATCGCTATACAATCAGAGAAAAACGTTTCTGATGCTCTAACTAGAAAGAATCGTAAAAAACGTGAAAGAAAAGCATCTTATTTGAATATAATACTCGCACGAATTTTCAATATGGCAGTTACATTTTCCAAGCGTGTACGTAGAAAGTGTTCGTATTTCTCTGGCTGACTCGATACATAAATAGGCCATTTATCGTTTTAAAGAGAGGATAATTGCATAAAAACTGGACTCGGCTACCCACAATAGATTCAGACGCCTTCGCCTGTGGTAAACTGGGCCACTCGATCTAAACAGAGAAATTCCGAAACAGAAAGAGTAGGTTCGAACGGAAAATATATAGAACTAGCTTAGGAAGCAACATACGCAGCATGTTCGCAGATGTTTTTTCCTATACGATCCAAACGAAAGTTTAGTAATTACTCGATTGTTCTATTTTCTAAACAAAAGCAAGACCAGTGGCAATTACGCCTGTAAAAAGTCATTTATCACTTCGATATGGGCTTGTATCTTCTTATCAGACGCATACCGAACAGAATTACACAGACCCTATAGCAATTATCTCTCCACACAATGAACATTGCGTAAAAAAATAAATGAAGAAGGACGAATGAATGAAGACCAGTTCTTTATGAATCATGCATGCTCTGGGTGATTTATTTTTTTCGATTAGAATCTGAAATGCGTGAAAGGAAATCTATTTGCGATCTGTGAAAAACGAATTTGCTGAAGGGTCTGATAAGTTAATGGAAATAAAAGAAATTCTTTGATATTTATGAACCCATAAATGGCGAAAACATACTTAAGGAATCACGTCACAATGTTATTGTATTAAAACAATAGAAATTGATTACATTCCCATTTATACGCACATTAAACGCCTTATAAAAAATTATATCCTATTATAAATATAATAATTGTTAGGAAAAGTGAAAGCATTGGTAATTAATAACAATAATAAGAATTATAAAGCACTTAAACTGAATTATAACAAATGCACATTATGAAAAGTTACAAAAATGAAAGATAAAAAATGTATAGCTAAAATTTTTATCAGAAAAAAAAGTTATATTTTTGCAAAAAATCTTTATGTGAGACAATTTCAAGCATTTTATGTAAAATATTTTGCACACTATTATCTTTTAACGTGATCACTTGGGAGCTTTAGTTTTTTGTCCAACCTTTTGGCTTTCTTGGGCCACATTTGAAGAAAAAAAATAGTCTCGGGCCGCACATAAAATATACTAATTCTAACGATAGTTATAAGCAAGAAAGCTAGCAAATAATGTATAATATATGATATCCACCATAACAAATAAACAAAATATGTCGTAGTATAATAATCTTTGACTTCTTTTCGTTCAGAAATTATTTTTTAAATCATTGAACAAATCAAGAAGTTTTAATCACTGAAATAAGAAATATTTTAAAAATGGAAACAGGAAATGTAGATAGGTATTTAAATAATAAAAACTTCATTACATTCATTATTTTTTTTTTACATATTTTTAGTACAAAAATGAAACAAATTTATTTTTCTTTATTAGTAGGATATTTGATGATGTTAAGGCGAATTTCAAAAAAATAAAAAAAAATATGTACATAAAAATCTCAATATTTTAAGGAAGTTTATGATTTTATGTTGGGCCGCGGGTTGGACAGCCCTGTTTTACAGTATGTTGGGTAAAAAGAAACGATCGCCTAAAATATGAATGTCCTGCAATGTTTGGTTCTCCACATGTCTTAATAACATGATAGATAATTTTTGTAAAATGTAGGTTTGAAAATATTAAAATTTTTTAGTTCCCTCTATTTTGATACTAAATAAATTTATAATTATTAATAAAAGAAGAATTTTTAATATTGGCTCCTAGAAAATCAAATTTCAAAATGAGACCGAAATTCTTGTTTCCATATTAACTTATATATCTTAAATATATGAGTTAACATGGAAACAAGAATTTTGATCTCATTTTGAAATTTGATTTTCTAGGAGCCAATATTAAAAATTCTTCTTTTATTAATAATTGTAATATTTTCAGTAGAAATTTATAAATTTGATTTTCTAGGAGCCAATATTAAAAATTCTTCTTTTATTAATAATTATAAATTTCTACTGAAAATATTACAACTAGTTTACATATTACGGACACTATAAATACTTAAATTAATAAAACACCACATTAAAATATAAATTATATGTTTATTAATTAAAGACATAAATACATTTATAAACAGTAAATTTTGGCATTCCTCCACTCATTAAATTTATAATAATAATAATAATCCTTAAATACTGTCTTAAAATGGTAACTCTTGCAGACAGTGACCATATGAGTTTTCTATAAATTGTGATGATGCAACTTTCGAACTGGTCGAGCAATAATACATGTAAAAATAACAGACACCATTATAATTTTACATTCTTTGGAGTATATAAAATAAAACAGAACATAAATCAAAACACTCTCGGTTTCTCTAATGAAGTTTTATAGAGGAAATTTATTAATAAGTTGAGAAAGTCAAGATTTTTTACTCTGGAGATTATCACTCTTGTAACCTAGTTGTATAAATAGCCGCACTCGACTCCTTACTCGAGGAAATTAGGTCGTATAAGACGCAAAGGTTATTGAAACAAGACTGAGAATAGAATATTTAATTGAAAAACTGTAACAAAGTTAATTCGAGAAGACACAGGTGCGATAACCTTAACAAACCGAGTAATCGAAGACTTCCAGATCCAGGAAGAACTTCGAAGAACAACTCGAAAATCGATTCTGTGTCATTCATGTCTCCTCAGGTGTATGGAATGCAATTGTGTCATAAATATCTGCATGGTTATTTTTCCTTCACATATTCAATATCTCACTAATGATAGAGGAAATTAGTCTTTTTATATTGCTCCCATCCTACTTTATTAATTTTTAAAACATGCACGCTTCATTTATTTCTCTTTTGGACCGTTTAACATCTAACCTTTTCTTCATTGTTGTTAGATACTCGGCATAGGTTATTTACCTAATTTCTAAAATCAACAATTTTAAGAGGAAAATTTTCCGTTTAGGCGTTTAGGCAATAAAATGCTGTTGCGATTATTTGGAGTAAAATTAGATGATGATGAACTAGAGGAAAGAATTTTTGGGAAGATTCTCGTTTCCGGGAAAAAGACTTAGAGAGAAAGTGTTTCCTTAAAAATCGCCAACATAAATATCGTATATTTACTCATGGCTAGAGTTATAAAGGAAAACAGTTATAAAAATTACCCCAAGGTGATGGGACGTGCCAAATTCCGATATTCGGTCGCCGACCTCCTCCAGCGATTTTTCTCCCCCCCACCAAATTCCCTCGGCGTGTCACTGTCACCCGCCACGAAATAAAATTTCGGGAAGGTAAAAATCACCCTTTTTCTCGCCAATCGCAACGCGATATCGCGTTAGATACTTAATCCATTCGAGATCTTACCCCGACCCGCATTTTAATCCTATAGGATTTAAAAAAAATTCGAAATTGAGCACCAGATGGCGGCACCGACTAACTGGGACGGCATGTCCTAGTTAGGAACAGACATTGACAAATGGATTTCATGTCTTATCAAATGTTGGGCGAGGAACAAAGGTTGGAATTATGGATAGACTAGTATTGTCCCAAAGTAGAACGCTTTATGACCCTCAATTGTAGGGCTTTATGGGTTTGGTCGCATTATCGGATACTGGGTGAAGAAATCGTGGCTTTGTTTTCATTTGCAAATTATAGTACGGCTATTCAAACGATTACACTTTTCTTTATTTATTAAAAAGGGGAATCAATAAAAAAAGACGAAACGTAAAACAATTATTTATTCCCAGAACCATTGAAAAACTATGTACAGCAGTTATTTTATCTTTCCCTCTCTAAAAATATGTCAAATGACATCATTAATCCATCGTGGTTTAATCTTATAAAAATATCTTTGTAAAAATTGTTCAAACTCGAGGTTCTCTCCCGAGGCACACAACCATTCAAAATTTTGTACATTCGCAAAATATTTTACATAAAAAGTCAAATTTTATATCGACTCTTTCCAGCAATAATTTATAGTATTTACAGAAAAACAAAAACTTTCTCGCATTTATATCGTCGTTCGTTTTATTTTTTCTTGTATCCTCCGTGAACGGGATCTTCTTGCCAAAATCTCAAATCTATGTCGGGAATATCGGAGCAATGCAATCGAGGATTGCTAGAAAAGATTTTAAAATATTTAGTAATTTAATTTTTTAAGTGGAAAATAATGATAACATATACATACTAGACAGGATGAGGGAGCCTCATCACCCAGAGTTGTATGGTAGGCATGTCATCGGCATTTTCGCATATGATCTTGGCTTGCGTTGCCTTTCGGATCTCTCTCAATTGCTCTATAATTTCGATCAGTTAAAGGCGATCATAAAACAATTCAAAACTGTAATAAATATATTACACACCTGGAGTGAAAGCGGAGGGGAAGCCAGAGTTTTCGAACCAGTACCTATCTCCCCTCTTCAGATTAGAAAACTGTCTAGCTATGATGCATGCGAAGGTCGGTCCAACCATGGCTCCTGGCAGGATTCTTTCCGATACGCCAGCACTCCATAGATCGATATCGTCGGGATGTCTAAAGAAGACATAAAACTAAGCAAAGTCGAGATCAGATAACTTCTTAGATTGTTCTAGACTTACTTATAAATTTGCGAATATTGAAAAGCCGTTTGATTGTTGAGATAGGGTTCCAAATCTGCGAATGTTTTAGCACGAGGCAATCCACACCATTCGCGATAATCGTTATAACCTGGCAAACCGTGCTCTCTTCCTCTTAACAAGTTCATGGCTGCTAAATCCATGCCAAAATGATCGGGTGGTTCTTGGAATAAATGGTTGGTCACCTAAAACGAAACTTTGTAAGCATTTCGAATAGTAGCAATAGTAGCATCCTGTAAATGCATCTTTCCCATCAGGACATCCTCTTTCTGCAGGAAAGCTGAGATTTACCTGATCGGTGATGAACGGATCGTACGTTTGTGCCGGTGTATTTATCAAACCTCCGATTAATTCGTCTAATTTTCCTGGTTCGTACAAGATGAAAGGATGTCGGAGGAGGTTATGCAGTTCGTGTTGACCTGTAGTAATAAATTTCTATTAATTTTAGCCTCGTTCGACCCAAAATAACCTGTTGACACTTACCTAAAAATTCGTGATACTTGTTATATCTTCTGACCATGCCCTGGATATGAGTATGTCCGAATCTGAATGCAGCTGCCTGAAAGGCGTTTCCCAGTCCTAAATGAACTTCCGGGTCGTAATGGTTCCAGTAACCCTGCAATTATCATTCGATAAAAAAAAAATAAGTATAGAATGGATACGTTTCATTATTATTATTTTTATTTTTAAATATTTCCTACGTCTTTCTGTAAAGTTAGGTTGTACTTGTGCATCAGATCTTCCCCTAATGCCATTGGTAAAAATTCGTTGTAAGTAATGTGTTGCAGAGCAGCAGCCAAAATATGACGAGTTTCGTGATATATCCTATGGTCATCCCAGTGAGGGTTTAACTGTGCTAGTTTTGTCGCTAATCTGTTGTGATCTCGAACGTAAAGTGTGTGCAGGACAGTCAAGTGGATTTGTTCATTGACACGTTCGTCTCCTGGAATGTTACGTGACAATTGAACGATAGTGTGATAACAAATAATCGTGACAGTGGAATAAGAAAAAACCACTTACCAGCTAAGAAGCAATACATCCGGCGTGGTCTGGCGATACAGTCTCGTTCGGCATTGTCAGATTGAGCAGGCAATAAAGGTTTTAACCCATATTCCCGGAAACGATCCCACGTTCTCATTAATCCTTTAAAAAAATTATTTTTAATATATTGTCTAATTATTTTTTTTTTATAAATTTAACTGTTTAAAAAATATTAATCACCTTTTCTTCCCAGTCTTAATTTGCTAGACAAATCTTCTGTGGAGCCGTAAATAAAGTTGGCATCTATAGATCCAGTTAGGAGGTTAACGTGGACTCTTGGACCTGAAATAGGTAACACGTGTTTAATTTTTTTTTTAATTTAGAGTTAGAACATTTTTGAAAAGTTCTTACCTAGAGCGCATCCGGGACGATGTCCAGCGATTGATCTTTTAAAATCCATGCAGGTCTGTCCATGACGCGCATAAAAGGGATCATCTCTAGGGATGTCTAGTGGCATGCAATTTTTGTGCTGTTTTTCAGGTGGTATTCCGCAACAGTCGAAATCCAGATCATTTGCGTCTTGAAAGGTTCAAGGAAGTAATTAAAATTTCCCATTGATAAATGATTAAAAAAAACGTCAATCAAAAATCAGGAATGTTTTGTATCAATAAAAGTAGAAAATTCGCATAAAGAAATGACATGTTCAGTCTGACCCACGCCCTGTTTTATTTCCGGAAAGGGGGTTGTTATCTGACAGGTATTCATAAAGTTTCGACCTTGCGATTACTGTATGTGGTTTACTGTCGGACATATTGTCCTTCAGTGATTTACACCAAGTAGTCGATAACAAACAGGGCCAATAACTGGGTCAAGGGAAATATTTCACCGATGAAGGATAACTGGAGAAACATTTCCAGTACGAGGACAACAAATTTTGTTAGAAAAGATGGTTCTCATTTAAAAATTTTTAATATTAATATATAGAATCATACCTCGAGGAGGAGAGGCTAGAGTTAGATCGTGGTCGATGAACTGACCCCAAGACATAACAAGAACAGATAAATGACCACTAGGATGATCGTGATCTCTATGGATTCTGGAGCTCACTAATCGAGCATTTGGAAGCGGTCCACCATCCATAACAGATACTCGAGGAGCGGAAATACCTGGAAATTATTTCAATTAATAAAAACATGATTTATGAGAAGCATTAAAAATAATTTGGATAAATTACCATCAGCATAAACTGGTGGAAGAAATCTAACGAAGGGGGTATTGGCCACACCCCAAGAAGGATGCTTAATGTTATTGCAATGAGCAGTGTGAGCTCTGTATCTCTCCATTGTACACGGCATGGGTTTGACGTGAGCGGGACACACATCCCATATATCTGTACGAGACGTGTCGATAAGAGGAAGACCATTAATAATTTCATCCTTCGAGAGTCGGAACCTGCAAAATAATTGCTAAAACTTAAATATTTTTACCAAATACATCGATAGAAAATATAGCCAAATTCTGACCTGTTTGCTAATATTCTAGTGACTTCTAATACAAGTTCTGCTGTGATATCGATGTCGCCAGGATACGGCTCCATACTGTGGATTGTGGGAGGATGGCGATAATCTGGAGAAGAATCAATACGAATTATACACTGTCTGTAAGCTAAAATTATTTATAAATTAAATCCTTTACTCACCCAATTTTTTCTTGGCTTCCGCCACTGCATCGTTGACATCCGAATATCGGATACAGAGTTCTTCTTTAGGTCCAATTCCTCTGCAAAAAAAGAAAATGCGAAGTTGAAGCAACCAGCTCCGAAATGCACCATTTTAGCAGTTACATTTAAGGTGAATACCTGGGTTTATCAGAATCGTACAAATAAGGATCTCTAAATCGATCCCTATTGACGTATGTCCTTTGTAAAACCAAAGCACATTCGGATGCAGGCGAAGATTCTGGGAATTCGTTGCTGATCAGAGGCGCAACAAGTTCACCTTTATACTGAGGTGATGAACACGGTAACCAGAACACGAATAAAATAACATATCTAAAAGAAAAAAAGCGTAAAAAATTAAAGATTAGCTCTTGTGTTTATGTGCAGTTTCAAAGGGTTCTTTGAACCATTTTATATCATTCACAGTATTTTTACTTTTTATATTACATATTGCATCTGAAACAGGATGAGTTGATAAAATTTGAGGATTTAGTAACAAAATATGCAAATCGAGTTGAACCTCTCAGAAGCCAAACTGATTAACTCCACTTTATAGTAAATTTCTCACCTTTTAGTACCGGAGCATATGATCGCACTAATCACTGGTACTAAAATTGAAAAATTTCACAAAGTGGAGATAATCAATTTTACTTTTGAGAGGTTCAATTGTTCCATTTGCACTTTCAAACACGCTTAAATCTATATTACTGTAGCAGCTCAAATCAAGGTTATTTAATAATTCATTCATAAAAAACCTTTGTTTGGAGACTAGACTGCGTGAGAAAGCTTTTTTCGTAAGACAATGTGTTAGCAATTCCCACCCAAGAGAGGGACACAGACCACTTCCCACATCTAGCCGACAGTTTAGAGTACCTAAACCAGTTCTGATTTTTCTAGTAACCTAAATTTGGTATCGTTTATGTCGAGAAAAAAGAAAACAATTCCAAAATTTTAATTTCTTTTTCTATCTAGATTGGTTCAAAAATTATGTAAGGGAAATAAGAAAAAAAAGGTAATATATTACGTAAGATTAACTGTCATTTATCCAAACGAGTTTTGACACATGATACTTTTGTAGGAAGAACAATACGATGTGTACTTTCATTAAGTAGGATTATCTAAGAAGGTTGAAGAGTCTACAGGTGTCGTCAACATTATACGCTCTACTGGAGATGCATTATCTATTCCAACTTTCCCTTTTCTCCTATTAAAATCATAAATCAATTCTCGTCCGGTTGGGAATCGTAACAATTTAAAAAAAAAATTTAAAACATGCTGTTTACAAAATTATGCTTATCTGAATTCGTACGAAGTTCAGGAATAATTCTTGTTAATTATCATAAATGGAATATTTCAGGACCGTTTCTTAAATCGTGATGTTTATTACCAGGTCAGAAGGATTACTTACCTCCACATGGCGCTTGGCACTAGCTGGGTTATATCCTTTGGTGACGTTTCTCCTCTCTTTCTCTCACTCTCTTTCACAGACACACACCTCGGTAATCCAGCGGTTCTTTACTGTTACTCGCTTCAATTGCGTTCACATGTCATATAAGGGGGTAGGAATTTCGACAGAGCAGCCAGTTCATTGGTCAGTCGCCAAATCATGTGATCTACTTTTAATGTGGGTGTTCGGTATTACTAAAAAACATGACTTGACTCCGACTGTTCTTAATTATTCTTTAGAAAAAATATTCGTGGATCATATATTTTCTAAGATAACAGGGTTTAGAAACAGTTATATGAGATGCAAATCAAATTTAGGGGAGGAAGATGTCAGGAAGCAGCATGCACAAGGATAAGGATGATATACGAAGTTATCCGTTATTTGTAACTCATCCCATTCTTTAAACACACGAAACGTGATTTCGGAAATATTAATTTGAAAGGTGTCAAGGAGATCTACCAAAATAAGGATGGATTTTTAAAATAAAAGAATATTAATAATTAAAATCGAATGTAGAAAGCTGATACGGTACCACAAAATCAAAATTGGAATCATTTTTTTCACTCTAGAATATACACACCACTAGACAAGAAGTCGAATGAAGGAAAAAACGATTTGCTTGTTTAAAATGGTGTAAAACAGGTTGAACATTTGGAAAAAACCACCAGATAATTTAAATTTCCAAAACAATTTGTTTTTCGCAATCAGATTGATAACTATCAGAATACAGCACAATGAAATCCTTGATTATTTTCCGAACGAATAGTAGAGTCTTTATG
Source organism: Olivierus martensii (assembly GCA_000484575.1). Classification (NCBI taxonomy): domain Eukaryota; kingdom Metazoa; phylum Arthropoda; class Arachnida; order Scorpiones; family Buthidae; genus Olivierus; species Olivierus martensii. The sequence goes on along the minus strand of AYEL01070867.1, from coordinate 5,843 downwards.
TTATCTAGGCCTACCGTTTTGCTTATTAATTGTTCAAGAAATCTCAAGAAAACCATTTAAGTTTTTCTGAACATTAAATCTAAAACTAGATTTTTATCTATCTAATGCTCATTTTTCGGGCGTTCCGTTTGTCAGAAAAAGAAGGAAAAAAAATAAATAAATACCGCGTATGATTTTATAGGATGAAAATGTGTGCTAACTCCGAATTTCATAACTTTTTAAGCATTTAAGGAATGACACAGTTATATAAAAATAATCGAACTGCTTGCTATTTTTTAATCACGTAATTTATATGTCGAACATGATGTACTGCAAGATGGGTGATGTGAAATTCGATTTTTTTTTAAAAAATAAGAACTTGACACACAAAGTTTTAAAGTCGAGAGTTTAAGGATGAAGAGAGAGTTGTTTTATTCCATCCTAGTTATTGACCCAGTATATTACAGATAAGGATTATCTACGTCTTTTATAGATCCAAAACACATTCAGAAGGAATCTAAGAATGTTACTGATCAGAAACTAATTATTAAAATGTGAATTTTTTAGTAAGAGAGACGATAAACAGGAACATTCAGTCGATCAATCGAAATAGTGAATCTTTATTTCGAAAGGCGATAACAAAAGGTTTGAGGTGCTACAACCAAATCAGAAGGATAACGGTCGAAAGAGCGAGTTGGAATTTCAATTATTTTAATTGATTACAGTTGTCTCGATCCACAGACGAACGAAAGCAACCTGTTTTCTTATCGTAGTAACGTAGGGGCGAACAATGAAAAGTGACCAGGAAGTCAGAAGATAAAAGGAGACGAGTGCTGCGATTGTTCTCGCATCGAAATACTCGGATCGCCTATGATAAAACAAGAAAAATAAAAATACGATTTTTCGGTTCCTCCTTTCCTTTTCGAATGTATCTTTTTTCGAGTCGCATGGCAAAACATGCGTTTAAAATAGGCAGAAGTGATAAACGTTTACGACCGTTTTTAAAATGTAATTAATTTTCTTCCGAAAAACGAACGTTACTAGACAAAGAGGTCAACTGCCACACCGCCGACTGGCCATAAAGTTGAAGGAACTAAATCGAATATTTTTCCCAACGACTTTTGCCGACCTTCGTTTACCCATTTATTTTTAATTGACTGGAAAATTATCAATTTTTTTATTGTTCGTAAATCGAAAATAAGTTATATTAATATATCTTAAGTGTGTGGAAATGAAAAAAATGAATATATCAGTTGCTATTGATAGCTTTCCTCTTGAGTGCTACTTAGTTTCAGGAAACCAATTCATTTGTTCTACTATTATGCCCATCAAAATCAACGTTTTCATACTTTTCACACTAGTTTGGGTTATTAACAAACCATTTCTCTAAATGTAAGTTAAAAGAGCGTAACCGGATATCGGAAATGATCGATATAAATGGAATTTTCTCTAGGGTATTGCTCCAGGAGAATGTTCACTTTCTGACAATTGAACGGAACGCCCAAAATTATTAATGACTTTTAACTGTGTTATAAATCAGCCGTGCCAGTAAATAATCGATACAGAAAATATTTTAAATCTTTCCAATAGGAAAGTAAATGTTTAAGTTTTACTCCACTTCCATTTACCGACGTCACAGAGAAAACAAGATTCGAAATTACTACCTTAATCACTTGTTCTCAGACTAGTCGTTAAGGAAAAAAAGAAATCCAAAATCGTGTTCCACTGTAATTTGGTCGAAAAACGTGACTTTAAGAAGTCGATTTTTGGCAGAAACTTTTTAAAAGAATAATTTATAGTAATATGACTGACTGTGCGTTTACCCTTTGTTACATTTGCATTTTGATATCTTCACGAATTACTGTTTATATCTTTCTCTGTTATTTAAAGATCTTTCAGCCGAATTAATGCGATATATACCAAACGCCTCCTCTCTCTCTGGTGGATTTCATATACAGTAACTCACTTTTGTTATTGTAGTCATATAAATTCACGCTTCAGTTAATATTGCGCCGCGAAAAGCGAAACGCCAGTAAATCATTTAGAATAATGAGACTTCTTTAAGACCAAATATCTCATTTAGAAACAGAAATAAACTAGCGAAAGACGTAATCATTGTTGTCATTTCTATTGTAAAGCTGATAAAATAACTATGTCGTTGGTCGGATATTCCCTCCCAGCCCCCAAGCCAAAATTTAAGTTTCTGACCTCGTGGTGCCGTGTATAGAGGGTGAAAGGGAGTGACACATCGAAAAATACAAACGCCCGACCCACCCTAAACTTATTGTTAACTGCAAGTTCACCTATATATCTACAACTGAGTAACACGGAATTCCCATTTTCTGATAACGTATAGGAATATCTGTACAGTATTGCGAGATATATAACATTTTTAATATCGAAATTACTCGCTAAAGTTGAAACTGAACAAGATCGAAAAATGTGATATATGCAGTAAGTGACCCTACAAGAAAAATTCCAGTTTTATGTCATTCGTCCACGTGCGTGGAAAGTAGTCTATTTACAAAAGTAATTAGACCTTTAACTTCTCGAGGACAAATATATCTTATAAAACAAAAAAAAAGAGGATCGAAGTAGGAAAAAATTGCTCGCTCGAATGTTTATTCATCAAAAATTAAGAAAGCAACACTAAGCAAAAGCCTGCATATTCAAACGAGCTGCACTTGCGTAACACAAAAATAATTCACCCAGTTAAACGTCTAATTCGAGAGTTATGAAATCGTAACAGGGTTGGTTTTATGAAAATATTTATAAAAAGTCACTTATATTCTGACTTATAAACAAACACATTATGATATCGAACAAAACGAGAATTTACATTCCACGTGTCAATATGTGTGCCACACCTCGTTCTATTTTTTTATATTTTTTGTTTTGTATTCTACCAAAACATCCTTATTCCTTACCGTTAGATGATCGAATTTTATATTCTGATTTTAATTAGGAAAAAACATATATGTTTCAAAGTAATGTAGAACTTGATTTTTCAACTAGATTCCATGGTTTGAAGGACGTCATATAACCAAGGAAAATCACTTCCTTTTAAAATGGCTGTACCAAGTACAAGGTTTATATTATTATATTTAATCAATTTATAACAAATTCTTATAAATTTCTCAAGGATTTCTTAGCAGCGTTTAATTTCTCATATATTCATAAAGTAGTAAACTGAAGTTTAATAGTAAAAACAAAAAAGATTATAATGCAAAATTTTTTTAACTGAAAACAACTCAGTTGAGTTTTTTTTTTATCAAAACAAACTTGTTTTCATGTGTTCTTCTAAAATCATTCTGCAAAATAGTGAATACAATAGTTGAAAAAATATTCTTTTTAAAAGAAAAATAATAATTTTTTTATTTTTTTAAATTGTAAACTTACATTCAAATTAATTGTCTTAATGAACACTTGAATTTAAATAGAATTTAACCAAATATTAATTAAACCAGTAAAATAAACATTACAAATTCAGCATATATTTAAATTCTAAAATTTTTATTTAAAAAAAAAAAAATAAATAAAATTGGTACAGGTTTTAAGTACACCCGTTTGAAAATTCGAAACATCAGTTTTATCATAACGTATAAATAAATCTATGCAATTTTTAAATTTTAGTAATATTTAAAGTATCATTAACAACAGGGAATGAAATAATTATTATTTCCTCATTGTATCAAAAAATTTCCTTTAAGAAGTCATTTATAAATGATTATAATTATTATGTAAAGAATTTAACTTGAATTTTCAACCATTGAACTGTCATAACAACAGTAATTACATCTTGTTTTTTTAATTATTTCCAAATAAAAAAGCAGTGTTTCGAAAAAATTACTGTTACTGTTGAAAAAAAAAAAAAACAGTGAAGCCAGTAATTTTCTTTTCAGTTTAATAAAAAATTATTTAAATGTCATAATATTGAGAAATCAAACCTCTTTCAAGTTAATGTGTGTTTGTATAGTTAAAAAAATGTAAAGTGCATGATATATATTTAAGAAAATTTTTATTTGGTACATTTGTTATTATTATTAAATGTTGTCAATATACCATTGACAACATTTTAGGTTTATGACTTTAGGTTTGGACAGTTTTTTTATTTTATATAACGATTGAAAATTATAAAAATTAAATATATAGAAACATATTTTAACAATTTTAAAATCCTTTTAATAGTTCATATAATTAGAAAAAAATATGTATCTATTCTCATTGTATAGTTAAATATAATTATACATTGAAAAAGTAATACTAAGATTTTGACTAAAATTTAACCCATGAAATTTTATTTCAATTTCTTTGATTTTAAATATGCATAAATAAATTACCATTGAAAAAGTAATACTAAGATTTTGACTAAAATTTAACCCATGAAATTTTATTTCAATAAGAATTTCTTTGATTTTAAATATGCATAAATAAATTACAAGAAATTCTTTAAGGTTTCAATTTAATTTATTCAAATACATTTTAACATATGCATATCTCTCAGATCTTCAATTCTCACAAGATTTCTTATTACAGAATCTAGAAAAATAAAATATACAAAATAAATTTATATTGCATATCATGCCTCATAATTAAAAAATACATAAAATTTTTAATATTTTATTATAAATAGTTTTAAAGTATCATAAATATTGAAAATTCAATGATAGAAATGACAAAAAAATAAATAATTAAGTTTTGTTTGTAACTCAAAAAATTCATCTCAAAATTTAGTATGATGATGAATCTAGAGATATCAAAACCATTATAATATATATATTATTTTGTATTATTACATAATATAGTAGAATTTATTTAAAAGTTTCTTATTTTAGAGATTTGAATAAAATATACTGAGTAAGGTTTTTTGGTATATAAGCTCCACCATTTTAAAATACTTCTGTAATATATTAAATAGCTGTATAGTTTTATGTTGCATTTGTTACTAGAGAATTTTGTTTTGATATTTAAAATTCTTGAACTGTTTTTGAAAGTTTCTAAAATTTCAAAATGAAATGTTCATATGTATAAGTGTTTGCAACTTCAAGGAAATCCTATTTTTATAAATAATATTCCAGAACCTTTCTAAAGCATTTTGGAATATGGACTTCCATTTATTATATCTATTGCTCTGAATTTATTATTTTGTTATAATTCAAATTATTTTTTATTACAATCCATCTTTAACATGTTTTATTTTAAACAAACAGCTCTCTAAGAATTAAAACTTCAATTTTTATTCACTAATTGTATGTATCAATGGTGGCAAAATTGATATATATTTTATTAAAATGATGTAAGTATGAATAGCTTCAATATATATCAAGTTTACTGTTCCTGATTAATCAATGATGTATAGATAGTCCTCAACTTACAATAGGGGTTTGGTTTTGACTCCTATTATAAAAATAGAAGGAAGCAAAATGCCCAAAATTTATGAATTTCTCACTTCTAATGTTTACAAGACTTTATATATTAACTCAATAACATAAAGAACACAAATATATAAGAATTAGATCCAAAAAAAGGAGTGCTTTACAAATATTCTGTCATTGGATTAGGAATTTGAACCCATTGAATTGTATTGATTAATCACAGAGTTAATGGATTTCATTGTCATTGTAAGTATGAATGGTCATAAGTTGAGGATTGCTTGTATATACAAAATAATATATATTGCTACAATGTACAGTTTATGACAGAAAGATTTTGACATTACCGTAGGGGCTGTATTAGAGGAAGTAGTTTCGATTGTAAAGTCTGGAAAATCTCCGCACAGCAGCTTGTAATGAAGTAGACTGTTCTTACCGCGGTAGAAATAGGGGTCGGGGAATATTTCACAGAGGGGAGAATTTCTATGACGT